>VUQK01014722.1:10216-20703 GCA_015106715.1 Bujurquina vittata
CCCCCCCCCCCCTGTCCCATTTTACCAGCCCCCCTTCACCTCCTGTCCTCCTCTGTGATCAGGCCATGGATCATGTCTCTACTTAACTAACCGTGGTGGTCCCATCCCGTTAGCGCCGTGACTTTTAAAGCTCCTGACTACAGGATGTGATGGGCTGTATGGAGTGTGTGTGTGTGTGTGTGTGTGCATTTGTGGTCTCAAAGGTGCATGTGTGTATATCTGCATGTTTTTAGGACATTCAGAAACACACACGCATCCCTGCGGCATTCAGGAACAGATAGTGATTCTCTTCCCATCATCCCCCGGCGCTGATACTACTCTGTTATCGCAACAAAGTGACTCCGTGGGCGACTTCACTGCTGTCCTCCCATTAAGCCAACCCTCCTCTTCCTCTTCTTCTTTCTGCAGGTCATCCTCTCCTCTCGCTTTCTCGAGCAGCTCTCTGTTTACCCCACCCCCAGCCAAACGCTCTGGTGTTCTCCACTGTGGTGGGCTGCTATCACACAGTGGAGCCATCTATTAAGGCCACGTGTTATCAAAAGGAACATATACTCTTCTGCATGTGGTTTGCATTTGAGCTGAGGGGACGTGCAATACTGTGTGAATGTGATATGAACAATCATAATCAAATCATGGTATCAAATGAGACTTCTGGAATGTTTCAGGCCAATTTCCTGAAAGTACCATAATTATCAGTAACATAAACTCCGTAGCCAGTAGCATATGGAAAAAAATCCCACATACTTTTAGTCTGTGGCTCTTTTATATTGTTTGGACTTGGCTGCAACTAAGGAAAGGGTTAGAGGTAAAATCTTAATAAGTCAGCTAACAATTATATAAAAACATTATTACACGTTGTTTTTTTTAAAAATGTTTAACATTACAGTACGTCAGCAGGCAAATAAAGATGTGTTAGGAAATGCCTGCCAAACAGCAGCTCCCTCCCTGAAGCTTTGGTGTGAAATCTGCTGCGCAAAAGCTGGAAAACATTATTCCCCATGATTCACAAGATTTTGCTGCACTTACGTTTGACCACGAGGAGCATTGTAATAGCATTTAAATCCTCACTTAGACTACGTTCTAAACCAGATTCATGCAAAAGGAAGAATCTGCTAGCCTTACGGCGCTAACATGCCAGATACGTCCCAAACTATGTGAACCGGATTTGGAAAGGTCAGGAAAAATCAATCTGTTGTCCCAAGTCGCTCGGTCAGGCCTCACATTTTTATATACTGGGCAACTCTTTAACATAATTTTTCAGACTGCAAGGCAGTATGACTGACTCAGCAAGTACGAGACATCTGAAACAGACACCGTGCCCCCAGAATACAGCAGGTTGTCTTCATGGCAGTGGCAGCGTGCTGTCCCAGAAGCTTTTTACCATTTCTTTATTTCTCTTACAGAAAGTGCATGAAGCTGCACAGAGCAGCAAAGGAGGGCAGAAAGTCGGGAATGGAGCAGAGAATCGTATCAAATACGTGCTTCTAAAGCACTCACAATAGGATCTGCAGTGTTGGGTGGAGCGCATTCCAACAAAACATGGAATCACGTTACATTTTCCAGTAACGCACTAAATCACATTACGGTTACAATTGTGTCACTACCAGCGTTACCGGGGGGATACTTCACAGAGAGAAGGAAAACGGTGGAGCAGCTACCACTTTTAAGGAATGGGGATAAAGAGATTGCCTTTATTTTTATCGCACAAAAGTGCAATGGGAAAGTGCAAACTGTGTCCAGGGCAGAAACAACTGCTGCACTGCTAACACAACCTGAGCTCCTAGCAAACATCTGCACAGACAACATGCTAACACACAGCCGGTGAAGGACCAGCCCAGCAGCCCGAGCCTGAACGTCAGCAGGTAAAGAAACTACTTCCTCTGGGGGTACTTAGGTTACATACTGCATTACTTTAAAGAAAAGTAATGAGTAATAGATTACTTTTTTGAGGAGCAACGACCCCAACACACAATTGTCGTATTTCATGAAGAGACTGTGTGCAAAAATGCTCACAGCTGCAAAAAAAATAATAAAAAAATGAAAGCGATATGAAAGTGTGAAAACAACAGTCCCAGACAACCATCTGAAGCCCCGCCTTCCTTCGAATGTGGACTTAAGTTGGCTGACCCTGAAAAACTGACACTAAAAAAGGGACTAATGGCCTCCGCTGTACAAATGTGCTACAAAAAAGTACATGTCTACATAAGAAGTACAGCTGATAAATGCACTGGGTTAACCTATGTATTTAACTAAAGATTACTGATATTAACGCCAGTAAGGTATAACTGTATGAGTGCTCTCAAGCACAGGCTCAAGGACACACAAGTGTATCCATGTGTTTGAGGCAAAGTGAAATATTTCACAATGAGCGGTCTGACTCTAGTCCGCTGAATAAACTGTGGCCAGTGATTAAAAAAAAAAGCAGCAGTACATTAAGGAGCATATTAATAATATGCACGTTTCCCAGCAGGATATCAGCACAAATCAAAGACCGAGATGGTCCGATGTTGTTTCGGTCTTCATCCTCTGTGTCCGTGCAGTCATGTGCTGTTGTGTTTGGTGGGCTGAGGCTGGCATGCGTGAATTTAGCTGTGGAATCCATGGAGAATACATGAGGCCAGGGACGGTCAGTGAGCCACTGGCAAAGCTTAGTCTGTGTGATTACAGCCTCCTTCTCATCCAGGCCCTGTTTTTGCGCCGTGGCCAGCTAGAGATTAATGAGTTGAAAGACAACATCAGCACAGTGCTATGGCTCATTCTCACCTCTCTGCTTCTGCTTGGTTGGGCATGCTGCCTTCATCCATTCCCCCCCCCCCCTCTCCTAAGCCATCTTCCTTGTACAATGAGGTCAAAAAACCCTATGGGTACTGATCTTTTTTACATGAAAAAATACCTTTAAAGGATGCCATAATGACCTTGCTTCACAATATGAAGATAATCTTGCCATTTGCCATTTATTGTTTCTTTTATGGAAAAAGAATATGCCGTATAAAATCTCCTTCCATTTGAGAATATGGTGTCAAATAAAATGTCAGTGTGGGATGTCGTTAAGAGGGACTATCATTTTGGAAAAACTGTACCTTAAATGTTTCACATCATGAGGCACCGGATCAGTAATGACCTAAATTATGAACGCACTGCGCGGGGAGTTTTTTTTTGCTAAGTCTTTCCTTTCCTGTTCTCTTTCTTCTCTATCAGCTGCTCGCCGAGGCAGCGCTCTGAGGTTTCGACTCCTGCTGTGCTTCCTCATGTCTGCAGAACAACTTTGATTGTTAAGCCATAAATGATTCAATGAGTCATATTTTTAGGCTGGGGCCATTCTGAATGATGTATTTATCAAATGAGCTGTGCAGCATGCGGCCATATCTGAGTTGACATGAAAATGTCTACGAATGGTAGTTTAACTTTAGTGCTTTTGAATATTTATTTTACTGCCTTTGATTTGTGGATTTCTATTTCTTGTAAAGGCGGGGTGGTTTTAAAAAAAAAAAGGGATTTAAATTTGAAGAAAAATTATACTGTCTATTAAAATATGGATATCCCACGCTGTGATTTGTTGGAACTGTAGATGCGGTCAAATTACATCATTTATTTTTGCAATTTAATCCGTACACTGTACATGTAGAATATGCACAATACAGTATTTATCGTTAGGGCGTGTTTGAATATTATGTCCTTAATTCAAAACAATGATCGTGATGTGTATTATTGTATTTTATGTTTTGTAATGATAGTTTGCCATACATTGCCCTATCCTGAAGTTTTAAGCAAAGGATAATTTCCCTATGAATAAACCAAGTCTGTAAGTAAGAGACTAGATTTTTGATAATGGCGGCTTTCTAGCTGCTATTTGTATTCCAAATACTACTGACCAGTCATGTCCGAGTGGGATTTGGCTGCCTGCAGACTAACTATAGTCACACTAGGAAAGACGGTGGTTGGAGACCGCGGGATGACCAAACTTATTCAATTTTATTCATATAGTGGCAAATCACAACAGTCGCATCAAGGCACTTTATATTGTAGCTAAAGACCCTACAAATGACCCCCTATGATCACGCACTTGGTGACAGTGGGAAGGAAACACTCCCTTTGAACAGGAAGAACTTCCGGAAAACCAGGCTCAGGGAGGGGCAGTCATCTGCTGCCACTGGTTGGGTTTGAAGGGAGAGAGAGAGAGGACAAAAGACATGCTGTGGAAGAGAGCCAGAGATTGATAATAACTAATAATTAAATGCAGAGTGGGGTATAAACAAAGCAAAAGAGGTGAGTGAAAAAGAAATACTCAGTGCATCATAGGAACCCCACCCAAGCAGCCTAGGCATGTTGCAGCATAACTAAGGGGGGGTTCAGGGTCACCTGATCCAGCCCTATAAGCTCTATCAAAAAGCTAAGTTTTGAGCTTGCATACATTACCATATGCAATGACCTTGTTGAACCAGATCTGCGGCCATTCTGAGTCCGTTGCTGTCGTCAAAGCGACTTTGGTCAAGATGCAGATTACATGACAAAAAAACTGTGTCACTCTGCCATTGAATGGGCTCAATATGGTAATTACATGCAAGCTGTTTGGGATAATACAGTGAAAAATCAGCAAGAAAAAACTGCAACTGATGTAACTAACCAGCTACACACACAGAAATTCACATTAAAAACTTACATTCAGAGTTCAGTTTAGAGAATTCAGAAATTCTTCCACAAATAGTTTCATAGTTGCTGCAGGACCACCACTTAATCGCTAAGCAATTTTGATATATAGAGGAATATAACCAGAATGCAACCAGTGGGGTTGAGTCCAAACACACGTGGTGAGCTGCTCACTGGCACAAGTTGACTCAGACTGAATATATTTTGGCAATCTGTCCACATTTTTAAATTGATACCAATTATTCGTAAGCCTTCACCAAGCTGCCTGAGAGTGACTGCTGTCAGCCCCATTCAGACTGCTTGGGGACAGGTTGCCTCCCATCAGGTGACCTGTGCAACTGACCTGTGTAATCAGGTGGTTGTTGCAACTACTTGCAAAAAAGCAAAATGAATTCGACGCAATAATGGGGAAACCACAATTTTTTTTCCTAGTTGCAAGAAGATTACTGTCCAGTTTTTACTGGTGTACCTGAGCCACAACAGTCCAGTCTGTGTGGAGAAAAGAAAGGAGGTTAAGATGAACTCATGACAGTTTACTTTAGCAATTTATTTTAGATATCTGCATTGCTAGTGAGCGGCACAGTGGTGCATTGCTTAGCATTGACATCACAGAAAGTAGGCTGTGGTTTCTTCATGGAGTCACTGTGCCTGCGTAGGTTTTATCCAAGCGCTCCCGTTTCAGCCAACAATTTAAAGAAGTGCTTGTTAGGTCAGCTTGTGTGTCTGAATATAAATTCAAGTGTAGAGATGAAGAGATGAAACTACTTTTTCAGAAGTTGTTACGGGAAGCTAGATCACGAAATGCTGACATCGATTACGTTAAAGGGCCGAGGAATTATTGAATTCTTATTATTAACAGCTAGCACACTTTGAGAGAGAAAAGCAACACATCAAATGTTGCCAAGCAATGGAAACGAAGCCAAGAGTGAAAGGGGAAAAAGATACTGTGTGTGTGTGTGCACAGAAAGCAGATTACGACATCCTCTGAGCACTAGCGCACAAAAGAATTTGACTGCTTCAATTCAAATCGTTCTTCTCAGCAGTTACAAAGACACACACCCCCCCCCCAAAAAAAAAAAAACTTTGACAGGAAGTTTTTTCTTGTTCTATGAGAGCGATTTCCAAGCCTGGAGAACACAATCTCTTCAAAGTTCCACACAAAAGAGTAAATGATTGAACTGTTCGTAGTTTGTTTTCCCACACAGCCTGCAGCCAGTATGTGTGCGCTAATGTACCTGTCACACAACTATAGACCACACTGACGTGTGATGACACAGAGAGGACCTACAGTACAAATAACACAGTTACCTGCCTCACACATGTGCACACCCCCCTGACATGTGCAGACCTGTGAGGCATCCGGCCGTGCTCGCACATTTTAAGGGAGGTAGAAAGGATTTATAATATAGTTGAAGGTGTGCATTTTCGTAATACAGACAGAAAAGGCAGGTGCTACATTTCACATCTCGGCGGAGAAACGCTGTCAACAGCAAATGTTGCAACGGGAGACTGATGATAGTGCAAGAGGAGAAGCCAATGAACCACCAAACAGAGGCCATGGCTTTTAGATTTTCTGTGCCCTGATTTGTCACATTTTACAGATCATTGCCTCATTTTCCAATATAAATTGTTCTTGTTTTCTAACTTTCTACACGTGTCTCCCAGAGTATTGAGGCTAGAGATAGCTGCTGAGCATGTGTAAGCCAAGCCACATACTAAATGTACAAGAAACAGAAAGATTAACTGCTGGAAAAACGCCAAAACAGATTTACTGGAATTGTTCCCGCTTTTCTGCCTCATTCACCGAGCACTTTTTTCGACATCGAAGCGCTTTCTATCTCACATTCACACTCCAATGAAGACAATGACATGCAGGAATCAAACCGCCGACCTCCTGAGCTACAGCCTCCCCGACAATCAATGTGGATTTCACTTTGCTTCGAGCTCCGTCCACACTGGAAACGTTTTGGCCACTGCACGTCGCTGTGAAGCTGGTGAATGGAGATTCCATTGCCTAGGTGACCCCCTAATGCAGGTCACATGTCAATGGCTGATATTTGTCCACTCTCATTGGTCGTTGCTTCAATTGCTCGCATGAAAACTGCAAAAGTTGATCCCAGGGCGCCTGTGGTTATAGTTGCAGAATGGTCTCTGGTCATGTTGCTGCAAGTGGTTTCCATGGTGTCTTTAGCTTCAAACTTTTGAGCAGCAGTGAAACGCAAATACATTTTCCAGTTTGACGGCTTCAGATCTATGCCACACATTTCCCATTCCACCACATGACAGTGCAGTCATCGTCATGTTCAGGAGGGATGTGGTAAGGTAGGCCGTGGCATTTAAGCAATGCTCATCTGGTACTGAAGGGCCCAACCTGTGCCCCACACCATTACACCAGCAGCAGCAGCAGCAGCAGCCCGATACAAGGCTGCATGGATCCAGGCTTTAATTTCTGACCTTATCAGAAATCGGGACTCATCAGACCAGGCGACATTTTTCCAGCTTTCTACTGTCAGATTTTGGTGAGCCCATTTGAATTGCAGCCTCAGTTTCCTCTTTTTAGCTGACCAGACCATAAAAGCATTGAGTGGCTGTTATGTGGTTATCTGATTACTCATTTTCTCGCATGTTTTTCCAGTGGTAGGAAAACATGCAAACTCCACACAGAAGCCCTGCTGAGGTTTGAAGCCAGGACCCTCGTGCATGTGAGGCAACAGTCCAAACCACTATACGTGCTTGTTTCTGTGCACCTGAAGCACATGATCAAATCATCAGCGTGGACATCACGGCAGCTTCACCTTCTCCTTGAGACCTTTTTTTAAAAAGGAAATTAGGTTGCAAGTTGTGTTCTGGAAAGAAGCTCTGCCAGATGAACTGCGGGATATGGAGCCCTGTTTCCAAACCACCGAGAGAAATCAAAAAAGCCAAAAAGATGACACACTGAACACACAGACGCCCTTAAACACACATCCATGCGTTACTCACAGGAGCGCCTGTTTTGACGCATTACTTTGAGCTGCACTTTTCACCGCCAAAACATCATGAAAAATAAATATGTCCGAGCCCTTTGCGCAAGGCTGGGAGGCTGATAATGCACAGAGCTGCAGATGGGCTCTGCACGCTTCTCCTCTCGTCGGAGTGCAGTGCTCCCTTTTTCGCAACAATTACTTTGACGAGCAGCAGTTGTTGTACGCAGTGACACGTTTCATAAAGAAGAGGGATGAGAGTCGAATGTGCTCCTGGCTTCCCTGTTGCCAGTTATTCAGATATGCCATAGAGTTCACACACTCTTTAATGGCACTTTTCTCTGTTTTCAGGTACCGAGCACTTTTGCTATTTATGATAATGTATTTCGGAGCTCCCCAGTTCTTTTATTACCCGAAGCAAGTGGTAACGACTGACTATAAATCACATTTGCAGTGCAACGAAAGAGTGGGTGTTAGGATGTGAATACTCTTTTATTCCTAAACTTCAGTGAAAACATATATTTTTTCTTTCATTTCACAGGAACATCAGATAATCTCCTAATGATCTGCCTCCCTCGTTGTCTCTTTCCTTGCTTCGCCCCCATTTCTCTTTCTGCTGTGAATCAAGGCAGAATACAGCAGTCTAGTACTTGAACCTATATTAGGATGTTGTGCGTTTATGTCAGAACGGTTCAAAGCACTCCGAGCACTCACTTGTGTCGTCAGATTGTGCAGCATTCCCTAGTTCATAAAAGACAACAAAATCTGGAGATCCTGCAGCTCCAACAGGTAGATTTCCTGCAGAACAGCCACACAAATGTTGGAACAATGCCACCAGAGATTTAAAATCATAATGATTAGACTGTACTATTTATTTGTGCCCCCTGCAGAAGCATTTCGCAGTATGATACCACGTTCAGTATAAATCCAGAACCCTGAGTGACTGGTTTATCATAATCCTTCCAGCAGGAGTCTGAGCCGAGAGGAACCACTGGTATGATATCACAGCGGTGTGATTAATAATGCTGTGATAGCGCTACAAGCTGTGGCAACGTCCTCACCAGCAATATACCACAACACATATCTGCTAAAAGGGCAGGAGACAACATACAATACGCTACCATAATTACGATTAGTGTGAATATGTAAAGATGGCAGACCTAAAGGTACGTTAGAGTCTTTAAGCTCATTGTTTAGCCATCTAGCCCCAGAGGTTGCATGAAAGTGCCCAAAGGCTTCAATTCCTCGAATAGCCGCTTGTCATGGCCACAGACTCGCATGTTAAAACTGTCACAGCACAAAAAAGAAGAAAAGATTATAGGGCCTGGTTCAAAAAGCTGTTGTTGTCTTATAAACAACGTGAACAAGTGTTATCAGTTTGAGGAACAGTTGGGCATCATCTCGGCTCATACCAGGCATCTCTGGACTGTTTTTGTGGTCTTGTTGCCTTTTGAAACAGATTCTATAATTTTAATGTGCTACTGTAACCACTCAGAGCTAATTAGCAGGTACCTGTGTCCGTGCACTGCACAGACACACCTTGCTAACCAGCCCTCTTGTACAAATATGGCCACCTCGGGCTCCAAAACGAGGTGCCACGGTGGCTACATCCATCAATTTTATTTTATTTATCTTCTGCTACATCGTCTCCCCGAGATTACCTCTGACAGAGGGAACAGAGCTAAAAGATAAACTGGATTGGAAGTGCTGAGTCGACACAAAAACAGGAAATCAATGCTAATGTCACTCTGTAGCTTCTTCCCAGCCCGCCCCAACAAACAGTTACTGTGACACTGATTGGTTAGCTGATTACGTCTTAGTATAAATACCAAGACACAAAGAGATGGTGTGTGGACTGTGACTCCACGCTAACCTGTATCACTCCCCCCAACCTCACACCCCTAACTACCCTCTGTTTTTCTTCCATAGCTGCAGATCTAATTTTCTCTAAAAAAAACTTGTAAAATTCTCGTGGCTGCTTGCAAAGGCTTATAAAAACAGAGAGCGGCCTATTAGCACCAAATTACATAGTATTGTGAAACTGGAGCTGGTTCAGCTACAACACATGTTGCCGAAGTTTAAGAGCAGATAAATGAGGATCACACGCCTACTGCCTGGTGCACAACACACTTCTTAAAGTATGTTTAAGAAGAGCAAATTAAATACAATACTATTGGAAAGGCTGCCCAGAGGGTGGCGGTTTGTGCTCTTCTTGTTTCTTGATATTTTCCTTCCAAGGAGCCGGACTTGTGTGTCTGCTTTTCACTCATTTTCAGTCCCGTCCTCACATCTGACCATTTTCAGAGGAATGTTTTTTTTTGTTGAGCCACTTAACACTGACCCATGAATCAAGGACAAAAAACCCACCTGACTCAAGGGATTAAATAGTTTTGTGTCTACAAATACCAGATTTGTATTTTTTTGGCACATTGTTACTAAAAGCCAAATGTGTTCTTTTGTTGAAGCTACCAAAAATGCCAAAGTTAACACAGCTTGACAGCCATAAAACAGCATTTTTGTATCATCAAGATGATTCCCAAAAAGCTATTAGTGACAAATATCTCAGCTCGGTGTGCAGCATCTCCTTAAAAAAATCTGAGGAAACTGGGTAAGTAGAAGACAAAAGAACTGAGCGGGCTATCGACAATCAACCGATGTCAATTTAATTATTATTTAAAAATAATGTCCAAAGACTGCCACAGGATCCGAGAGGTACAGCTGTCCCGTCGGGTGATCCATCGATTGTTCATTGAAGCCTCATAATAAATAATAAAGTGCAACTCAGTGTCATTGTGCACACAACGAAATGAGGGTTTCAGATCACTTATCCAGAGACAAGCATCTGCGGTCATGCAGCCAGAGACCGGCGCTACCGTC
>VUQK01014722.1:21836-35980 GCA_015106715.1 Bujurquina vittata
CTCCTAGCCAGCATTTTTGTTTCCTATTTGGCGTCAATGAGTGTCGCATGGATCGTCAGAAACATGATAAAGATTGCCTCATGTGAATAAAAAGCATATCTGCAGATTTCTTCCCCTCATGACTCCCGGAGTAATCTGGCAGAAGTACTTTGAGCTCTCAAACAAGCACAACCTTCATGTACTTTAAACTTCAATCCAAAATGAGCGCACAAGCTTGTAGCATTGCCATTTCCCCAGTAGATCGAAGGTTGTACTTCCTTTCTCGTCTAGATTACCTTATACATCATCTCAACCCACTTTCTGAGGCCCACTGCTGTGAGCGGACCTCAGATAGATGCACACAGATGAGGAGCGTGCTTCCATTGTTCCCACAAGAGCAGAAAGGCTCCTTTGTTTCTCCTCTAGACAAGAGATGTGGGTGAGCCATCACTTGAAACACTCCTTGTCTAGCCTGCACACCCAACAGTCTCTAATAAAGCTCTCAAGTTTTGTATTCCACCCAATCATTACACTGTGAGGGTGTGCTTCAGACACACTTGTGTGGAGCAGAGGATTGAGAATGAGTCTTGGATTATGGCTCTAGTTTTAAAAGGGAGATTCCACTAAAATTAATCCTCTTTCATCCATGTTTTATGTCAGTGCATCCAGGGTTAGATTGCATCATGTGCCGTTAGCTAAAAGCATGCAGCGCACCTCCTATGTTGAATTCAGCTGGAAGAGACGTGTGCAGTTTACGTGATCTATCCGTGTTGTTACACAGAGTACAGCTGTGTTTTCACGTTGAGTAATACGGAAAAATTCAAGTGTGTAATTGAGAATCCCTGGCATTCATGACTGTTTGCAAGGGTGGAACGCACATTAATCAAGATAAACAGAGCACACAAACGCACATAAAGGCCAATTTACAAAGACAGGGATCTCAGTGGCTTTTTTTTTTTAAATGGTTCCTCTGTGACAGACCGGGCGAAGGCGGCGTTATGTCACACAGAGACGCTTTCTAATGAGGATGGATGTAAAAGCATGTTGGATCGAGTGAAAACACGTAAGACTAATGAAGTCTGACATCAGAAAAATCAAACCTGTGCGGTTATTTTTCTGCATTGCAGGTTATCAAACTGGATGTCCTTAAAACCCTCCTCCTACGCGTTTATCCTAATACCACTGTGGACTAATCACAAATTCTCTGCCTATGCTCCAGTCCTGCCTGGCAAAAGCAAAAGGGCACTTTGTTGTAACTGATTTTCGGGGGCATTTCTGATTGATTTTTGGTGTTTCTCCAAGCTGGCAGGTTGAAATACTAAAATATCATGTGTTCATTTCAGGCATGATCAACGCATTTGCTAAATGAGTGATAACAGAGAATAATAAGGATAAAGATTGGCTCTCTTTATGACTGCTTGCTACTGTTGACCGGAAGTGCCACAGTTCCTGTCCATGAGCACAAATTGTTATTATTATTTTCCAAAGTGTGTGGCTCAGCTTTTCTGAGGGGTTCATGCATGTGTCCATGAATCAAATGTGTAAATCCAATACTACCCCACCCCTGCTGCACTAATCGCCCTCATCTCTGTCTGGAGCCGTCTGTGAAACACGGTGGAGCCTCTGTCTTGGTGTGGGGCTGCATTTCAGTCGGTGATGTTGGGGATCTTGTCAAAACTGATGGAATTCTGAACGCAGAAAAGCACAGAGAGAATTTGATCCACCCTGTAATAGCTTCCGATTGGCAGTGGCTTCATTTCTCAGCATGCCGATGACCCCAAACAGACTGCCAATGCAGCAAAAGCACACGCACAGTGGAACGCCATCATTTGTGGCATCAGGCTGTGTTGTCGACTAAAGGTGTCAAGACTTTTACACAGTACTGTATTTCCTGTTGTAGATGAAAACCTTATGGAGTGTATTTTTGATGATTTGAGCCTTTCAGTCATAAGAGGAAGGCTGTGTTATTACCTCTTTAAAAGTTACATATCGAAATTACCACCAAGCAAAAGATTAACCTTGACTCCTTGCTTCCAAGAAGACAGCTGTACAAAGCAGCAAGTATTAAATAATAAAGCCGGGCACTTGCACTTAGCCGCATGTGTGCGCAGACATTTTAACGTGGTTAATCGAGGTTGTTTTTCCTGTCAGCAAGTTGCCGATCCATTCAAAGTTTTACCTCCAAAAAGGCTTTCTTCCTCGAGTCATATTTTCAAGTTTGGGCCTCTTTGACGTCTTTGCTTTTTCATTATTGCACACGTGCATTCTTTTTATGCTGCATAGCCGATAATTAAAACTCTGCCGTGGCGTCATTCTAAAGTTAGAGTGTTTACTGTGACCCTTTTCAGATTTAGTACAGCGAGCACACGCGGCCCCGGCCAATCCAAACAAAAAGGAAAATAAACCAGTGGTGTGGAGACGGACACAAGACTTTGCTCTGCTGATTTATTTCTGCTGCTGTTTGCCTCAGAAATGGCAGCGCTGACAGTACTTTGCAGAGCAAGTTTTGTAAGGGGGGGGGGCTTCTCAGTTGAGATGGGTTTTAAGTAGTTCCATAAAAGCAGCTGGAGCAAATGCATAATGGTTGCTCAGTGGGTTAAGGAGCAAAGCGTGTATCTGCAATGTTAAATTCATTAAAAAATAAAGTAGCTGGATTCAGCTTTGAGGGCAGCTTTGACCTCGGCTGCCGGTCCTAATTAAGGTGTAAATTATGACATTTAAAGACTTGTGACTTTACTGCATTGTTTTCAGTTTAATAAATATCTTAATTCAAAGGTAGACACTTTGAGAACTTGATTTCCTTAGTAAAACAGCAGCCAGTCAGTGAGGCGTAAAGCGTTAAAGGAACGTGTGTGAAAGGATGAAAGATGCACTGGATGTTGTAGAAGGCTGCAGCCTGCACACATACACACACACACGTAGCGCAGATGAACAATACTTGAGCAAAAATTCACCCGCACAACCTCCGATAACCTCTCGCCCAGCTCCCTTCCACCCATGCACGCTTTTACGGCAGCAGCAGGCGTGATTGGGACAGGATGCATTTGGCTGAGCCCAGCTGTGGCGAGCCTGCCAGTGGATGAAGAATATCGGTCTCTCATCCTGCTAAATGAAAACTAAATGAAAGGCTCTCAGATGGTGCGAGTGTTGCGTAAGGAGGCACGGAGCGAGGTCCTGGGATAAGCTGATTACATGGCAGACTCATATTCATTTCCACATCCAATCCGAGATGAGCGACACGGCTTAGAGAGCCCCATTCCCTGTTACCATTGCCCCCACTCTGCGGCTCTCCTCCCTTAATACATATCTTCTTCCATTTCTTAGCCGCTGTATGCGGTGAGTGTTTATCTGTGTGCGTGCTGCAAATGATCCCACATGCCCCCCCCCCCCCGACCGCAGGCGTCAATGGCAACTGCTAAATCTGCTTTAGATAGTTGTGGTTACAAGGCCACTGAAAAAAATATACACACACGGTCGCTTATGCATGTTCACACACTTGCACACACCCACCCAAAGCACTATACTTGACAGGGCTTAGCCTCATGTAAAGTACACACCAAGGCTTAGCAGCTGTGAAGGTGAAAGTGACAGGACAGCTGGGGATGTTATCCAGTTGTCAGCGTCTGTCCCGTTTGCCACCATGTGCGTGTCTGTGCGGTTAGTTCAGCAGTAGCCGTGCTGTCAGGAGGTCAGCGCTGGCATCACCATGTGAAGAGTGAGGGGCTGATGGGAGAAGTTGAAATGACCCTCAACAGGTGGCAACACTTCATTTGCCCCTTTCTCTCATTACATCCACTGCAGGCTCGTGCGCCTCTGCTGCGTGTGCTAGCGAGGCATCCGTTATTGCCCAGCTAATCCTCCACAGAGGCCGCAGCATGCAAACAGAACAACTGTGCTCACCATGTGACAGGCTCAGAGGACTAGGAAAACACCAGCGCCTCCTGCTTTGCTGCTGACCAACATAAGGAGCAAATCGTTCTCTTGAGCAGCTGGTTTCAAAACGTGGACACCAGCGAAACTCTTCACACATGTACAGATTAGTGGAAATTACAGGCATTTTATATGCAAACAGTTCATGCGACACATCTGTCAAGGCCCTTAAGTTATCCGACTCATTCAGGAGACCACAAAAGAAGCCAGAAGAACGTCTAAAGAACTGCAGGCCTCACCTGCGTCAGTTAAAGTCAGAGTTCCAAGGTGAAGACCACTGCTGCCCCAACAGAACACAAAGGATCATCTCACATTTGCCAAAAAAGTATCCTGATGATCCCGAACACTTTTTGGAAAACATTCTGTGGACTGTTGAGACAAAAACTGGACTTTTTTGGACGATTTGCATCCCATTACATTACATCTGGTGCAAAACTAACACAACACTTGATAAGAAGTCTGGGGCTGTTTTGCTAACTCAGGACTTTGACGACTTGCCGTAATTCACGGAGCCAACCATGGAATTCTGTTTTCTATAGCAGGAAATCTTGAAGCGGAATATCCGGCCATCAGTTCGCGCTCCGAAGCTAAAGCACACTTGGGTAATGCACAATGCTCCGAAATACACCAGCAGGTCTACCTCTGCATGGCTCGAACAATAAAATTTAGGTTTTGGAGTGGCCTAGTCAAAGTCTGGACTTAAGTCCAGTTGAGATGCTTCGGCACGACCTTAAACAGGCCGCTCATCCTCAAAAACCCTCCAGTGTGGCTGCATTAAAACAGCTGAGTCAAAATTCCTCCACAGTGCTGCGAAAGACTCGCTTCTCACAACCACTTATTCGTTGTAGGTGCAACTACTTTTTCACATTTACTTATATTTACCTAATATTAAAATGTATTTAATGATCTCATACTTTCTATTAAAGGTCTCATTCATCAAATCATACGATCATTCATGCAGCGTTTTTATCGATCTAAATATATTATATTTTTATTTTACCTTTATTTAACCAGGGAGAACACATTGTGATTAAAATCTCTTTTTCAAGTGTGTCCTGGGCATGAGAAGCATACACAGAAGCAAACACACAAAAACAGCCAAACAATTCAAAAGGATAAGTGAGTAAACAGCACCAGAAAATCAGGGAAGCATCCACAGCCCGTTGCAGTCACTGCAGACTCTTTGATGGAGCGTGCATATACAAAACAGCCCCATAGTCAAGCTCAGAAAGAAATGCTGCTGCATTCACGCGCGCACACTCCGATGGATGCACGAGGGTACAACAAGGGTTCGGTATCCTTTGTTCAACACCTGGACTGGAGGAGCCGGGGCTCGATCCACCGACCTTCTGAATGGTAGACAACCCACTCACCAATACTCAGGTAGGCTGTGGCATTCATGCACCACCACGACAAATTGGAGCGTGATGTTTCAGCAGTGTCATCAGACCAGGCAAGCTTTTCAAGTCTTCTACTGTCCAGTTCTGGGGAGCCTGTGCACACTGTAGCTGACAGGAGTGGCACCTGGTGTGGACTTCTGTGGGCTGTAGCCCATCTGCTGCCAGGTTTGATGTGCTGTGCTCTCATGCACACGTTGGCTATAAAAAGTGATTATTTGAGTTGCCGTTGCCTTCCTCTCATCTCGAAGCAGTGTGGCCGTTCCCCTCTGATCTCTGACATCAACAAGGCATGTTCACCCAGAGCTCTGCCACTATTTTTAATAACTGTGCTATGGTACAGCGGGCATGATGCTCACAACAACAGCTCCTTTGCAGCTGTAACCACGTCCTGTGCAGTGAACGAACACCCGTATTTTCAATACCGCAGAATACATGCAAACTTAACTGACCGAGATATATTAAAAACACTTCAGAAAGCAGCAACTCGGCTACTTTAATGTCAAATTACCATTATTTCAGAATCATCAGCATCATTTTTGTAAAAAAAATTAAAAAATAAAGCACAGATCAGAAACCTGAAGTATTGTTTGTAGTGGCTATATTTTTATTCTCAAAAAGCAGGTTGTGTAAAACAAATTTTCCCTCATCATATAGTGATTGAATTATTCAGTCCTTTTTCCTTATTATTATGATAATTTAGGCCGTTGCTGTCACTTTCCCCGATGGCCCAAATTCAAATTCCTGTGCATCATCTGTACTGGTTGAATAAATATTTCGGGACACACTGATTGCGGCTCAGAGGAAATACATTTTCTTTTCCTTTTTCCCTGCCGCTGACAGAGTGTATGCGTTTTCTATTTGTAACCTGCCATGGAGCCAGCCTGTTATCAGAGCAGTGACCACAGTGTCACAGAAACTGCCCTTATCCCCACATTCACATTCACCCCTCTGTCTATTACCATTGCCCTGGTCTTGTTCTGTGCCATCTGTGTCCATAGCAACTGGACTGAATAGGTTACTTATTATAGGACAGGGGCTCAGCTGCCAGGTAGTTTACAATGAGATTTGTCATACCGTCTTCCAAACAGGTCAACGGCACACGAGGTAACGGAGGTCAGAGGGAAGAGCCGTGTGAAACTTTTTCCATCGCTCTCCTGCAGAAATGCATTTATTGGTTCCCAATACTGAATTTTTTGATCAGAATTCTCTATAACAACTACATTTACATCCTAACAGGGTATCCATGTTACGAAGCAATATGATTCTATAATCGATGGTTCTTCCAAAGCTAATGTGCCACAAAACAAAACAAAGAAGAGAGCTTATTTTTAGCCGACAGCAGTGGCCCCCGGTGTGGTCTTTTGCCACTGCAGCCCATCTGCTTCAAGGTTTGATGAGCTGTGTGTTCAGAGATGCTCACCTGCATCCCCTGGCTGTAATGAGCCAGTTACGTTGCGTTTCTATCACCTGGAAGAAATCTGGCCATTCGTCTCTAACCTCTGGATATTTCCTCTATTTCAGGCAATTATCTGTAAACCCTAGAGATGGTTGTGTGAGAAAATCCCATTAGGTCTGAAATACTCAGCGCCAACAGCCATGCCGGGTCACTTAAATCACCTTTCTTTCCCATTCTGATGCTCAGTTTGAACTTCAGCAGCTCGTCTTGACCATGTCTGCTCTTTCGATATTTGCATCAACAAGCAGTGAACAGGTGTTCCTAACAAAGTGGCTGATGAGCGCAAAAATTCAAACTATTCATGCAGTGCTTTTGTGTGCCAATTTCTTAAAATGGTGTGCGATTTGAAAATGTTTTATATCTAGTTTTATATCAATTCTATATCATATAGTACTATATAGTACTATCACTGAACACTCAAAGTACTTTATACACCACAAGATGCATTATATATACCATAAAGCATAATGTTGTACTTTATTAACTATTAACAAAACAGCCATTATTTAGATGTTGTAAAGCCTTTTCCAAAGATGACTCATATGAAATAATGTGGCGTCTCAAACATATAGATAAAAACACAAAGGTGTGATCAGGCGGTTGTTCCTCTGGATGCTTCACAGCCTCACAGAGAGTGAGGGAGAGAGGTGGAGGAAGGAGGGCAGATTGTCAAATTCCTCCTCTGTCCCGCTCCGTCCTCGGAAGCCCAAAGTGGGACCTCAACAATGGAGACATTCAGCCAGCTCCGATAAACTCTTCTCCGGTACTGCACCACCATCACTGCTCTTATCTCTGCTCACTCCCCTACAGTACAAAAGCTTTCTTCACTTCCCTGAACCTCCGAATCTCACTCCCACCTTAATGTTGTCCCTGCACTTCCTCCTCTACCCCTGATAACCTGCTGGCTGCTCCCCCCTTCACCACCCCTGCTGTTAACCTGCACTAACACATCGCCACATGTGACGCGCTGCAGCGGTGGCTGCTCATTTCTTAGCGTGCTGCCATTTTTTGTATGTAGCCAGTTTGGTTTGATTGCGTTTCCTTGCATTGAAAATGCAAATCTGGGGCATTATTTTTACTCAGTGCTAGTTTTCCACGACAGATAACTGCTCTTCTGATCTAAAGACCCACAACCCCTCTGCAGACAGCTGCTATAAGACTTTAAAAGATTGGAAATGAATAGTGTGTGACCAGAAAATACTACTTTTAATTATGTCTGCTTAAAAGAAAGTGCTGGTATATTACTGCAAATGTAATATCTATTGCAAAAGGGCAAAAAAAAAAATCACACTTTTTTTTTCAATATTTAGGGCGGTTCTAAAGAGGTCTCACATACACACAAAAACACTGTAACCGATTTACACAGAGAGAAATAAAAGAGTCAAACACAATTACTTTCAGTGTCATCCATTCAGCCACCCATTTCTAAAGCAATTTATCCCCTGCATGGTCACTGGATCTGCTGCCTCATATCAGCTGAAAAATAATAGGCTGGAGAGAAGGACAAGCATACTTTTCATTTTAAAATGAACAACAGTTACCAAATAAACTAAAGGGTTCAAATGCTGCATTCATTTATGATAAGGCGTCCTTTCATACCCGCTGATGAGCAGCTTGGTCGACCTGTTCACCGTACTCTCTGTGTGGAACTGAAACTTTAACCCTAACTCGCTTCTCATGTTCACCAGAATTGCCTCTCTTTGCTCATCTGAACACATACTTTATTTAACTGCTAAATATGTCTACGTACTGGATATTGACTGCCACACAGCAGCGAGCTTTAGGACGTGGGCAGCGCATTGGCCCTGTTCTGTCAGAGCAATTAAAGGCAGCCAATGGGGGAGCTTGTAGCTTCATTACCGAAATGCTGGATTACATGTATCAGCGTCAGAACTGCAATGAGCCGAATCCTCCCCATAATGAGCACATTAATCCACCCCACCACCCATCTCCTCTCTCTGTTTGCAGTGATAAACCCGTAGAAACTGATATAACTAGCAGAACCCCGCGTCTACTGGAATTAGAATTTAATCAGGGGGTCTTTTGTTTAGATCACAAACAATTTCCCCCCGAGGTTGACTTATTTAACCTTTGAATTTGGACAGCATGGAAACAAAATCCACCTGCTAATCATGGCTATAGCTTCAGAGCCACGTTATCGTGGAGGGTCACTCAGTGTTGTGGCTGCTGAAGCGCGACAGAAGCAGGAACAGAGGGCTCACAGGCTCGTGTAGCTACTGCGCTACATCCAAAGAAGCCATTTGATGGGGTTTGAGCATCCAACCTCATAGGTGAGGCTTTTGGGCATATGGCTCGGATGGCTTGGGAAAACTTGCAGTGTCCCTAAGAATTGGAGGTGTCCAAGGAGAGGGAGGTCTGGGCTTCTCTGCTCAGCCTACGGCCCCCCGCTAAGCTGTGAATTTAATTGTGAGAAGAAAAATGACTGGGCGATACATTAGCAAATAGAAGGTGTTTTTAATTTAATGTGCATTTAATTTTAATGTATTTTGAATTAATAATTCAGCATTTAAGTTAAAAACCCATTTTTGCTGCAGTACAAACTATTGTATTATAATTAAGCACTGAAATGGGTCATAATTATCAAGCTGACACGCTTTAGGAGATGTACAGTAATCAGGGCAGAAGCACAAGCTGTCTTCATACTGTAGTATGTGTTACAATTCTTTGTTGTACAACACAATTTTACAGCAGAGACACACCTGAGAGGAGGTGATGCGGTAGACTTTGGATGGTAATTCACGAGACATTTTCATCATTCATCTAAAAGTTTTTTATTTTCTCTAATCCACACATTCTCAAAAGTATGCACACAGGCTGAAACGTATACGACCAATATTTGGCGGAATGTCTCTTAGCAATTAAGTCAATTCTCACTGGATCTTTGACCATTATTCGTGGTCAAATATCATTTAAATTGGTTGTTTTCCTGGCACGCACACAGCTTTCAAGCTTTGGAAAGGCCATTCCAGGAGTTTTAGAGGCGATGGTGACGCTGGCGTTCCAGCAGTTTCCAGTTCATGGCAGACTTGAGCCTCGGTGGTTGTTAGATTGTTGCTGAACATCCTAACCAATTTCCCCTCCCCAATTTCTTCTGAGGCTGACAGATGGGGTCTTCTTTCGGCAAAGTGGTGACTCATCCAAAATAACCTGTACTTGCATACAACTGCTTGAATTGATGATCTTGGAATCTGCAGTTGTGTAGAAATGGCTTCAAGAGACCTTCTCAACTTCTGTAAACCTGCAATTCTCCTTCTTAGGTCTTCTCTGAGTTTCTTGGACTTTCCCCTTGGTCTGAGTATTGGTCAATCCAATGAATGTCAAACAAATCCTTTATATGCTGGCAAAGAGCAACTACCAGTTGTAGTCAATCATGATCACTAACGAGAAGTTAATAGGCCTTGGGACATTCTAGGACATTGCAGAACCTTCAGCACAACTTATTAAAAGATTTGAGTCTATATGTGTTTGGGCTTGTATGTATACCTTTGATCCTGTATGGATTAGAGAAAATCCTAAATAAATTCAAACTTGTTCACCTGTTTTCATTCTGATTAAAGATGTATGCTGTACAATCACTCCAGCCTGGAAAAGGAACGATGAGTGCATACGAGCAAAACGGTAAGGTCGTTCTTCCTAAACATTTGCTTCACTTGGCATTTTGATGAGGAGTGATATGTCAGAGTGCTGTCTAACAAAAATCCCCCATAGATGTGCAGCCGGGTTTAGATCATGTGACTCAGATCATGGTTAGATTTGTCTCTGTTGTTTGCAGGAGCGGTCAAGAAAACTGTGCACAAGTGCTGAGAGAGTTAATGAGCTCAATAAACACATACATGACCCTCAACCGGAATTAACAATACAAACTATGACATATGGAGGTGGTGGGGGGGTAGCAAATTGTGTTGACATGAGCGTGGTCACCAGAGCATTGAGTGTCGGGTTGTCCTGTGACTAAGCTGGTGCAAAGTGTATCTCAGACAGCTGATGTTATGCTTAATTTTCTAGCTACAATGACCTAATCAAAATTAGGCTGCGATGGTAGTGATACGGAAATAAAAAGTCTGGAAATGATGATAATCAATCTTAAGTGGACCTTGAATGTTTGAATCAAGGCGGATTACATGGCAGCTTTAGGTCTTTTTTGATAAGTCATAGATTTGTTGACAGAGCAAAGTCAAAGCCAAAAGCCAGCAGATGGGCAATATGAAAGGATAAGGTTACAGGTATACGTTTACATGTGAGCGTCACAAAGGGGTCATTTTGTGTTAGCATAACTGTGCCAAAAGCAGTCTCAAAGAGACTGTCGAGTGCTTGTGTTCCATCTCGTGCCTGCAGATCCTAGCCAGACCTGTACGGCCCCGCTGGTTCACCCTGCATATTTCTATAAGGATCATCATGCAATGACAGCACCTCTCTTAACCAGCTCATAGATCGAACACTTCCCCTCCTTTTGCACTTTTTAATCCTTTCATCTTCTCCTCTGACTCTAATCTGCTTTGCTTATCTTTTTCAGAGGCTCGCTGAGCGATGGGGCCCTTTTGCGGAATGGACGGATCTGGAGATAAAAGGCAGGTTTAAAATGCTGGTGACTCAGCCGAGGCGTTGTCAGATAAATTGGGACGACACCTCTTTGGTCCCAGAAGATGCTACGTGCTTCGTTCCAGCAAGTGCCAGAGAAGGTGTGGTGTTTCTTTTGTTAAAAACCTCACATTGATTCATGTATTTTCACTCTCCCTCCCTTACTCTCAGTC
The DNA here is from genome assembly GCA_015106715.1 of Bujurquina vittata. NCBI lineage: Eukaryota > Metazoa > Chordata > Actinopteri > Cichliformes > Cichlidae > Bujurquina > Bujurquina vittata. Next base: position 33,374 of record VUQK01014722.1, read on the forward strand.
ATCGGTCTGGTTTTTTTAATCTCAGTTGCTCCCCTTTAATCAGCCTTTGGTGTGCTTATTTGGAGTAAGTAATTGCCAGTAATGGGCACTGGAATTGAGAGGCCAGAGCCCAGGCCCTCGTTGAAATCCATAGATCTTCTCACACTGCTAGTGCTAGCTCTCTAGGTGTGAGTGATGATCTCCATATGCCCAGGCTAACCCATATTCTCACCAGCAAGGCTCTGTGTATTAGTCATGCCTGCATGCCATTATCACCATGTGTCAAGTGCACACCTGGTACTGTATGTGGTGTGTGCGTGTCTCCAAATAGTAGGATGCTTGACTATGTGTGACAGAGATGGTTGGAGCGTTCAAGTATACGTGTGTGCATGTGCCCTGCTAGGCTACAAGAGCTGGAGCCTCATATATCGCCGCCTCACCTACTTAGTCATGTTAGCTTTTTGCCACAGCTGCTCACCGCTGGCTGTTTACACTGACTCTGTTGCACAACAACTGCTGCCACATACAAAAACTGTAAATGTCACAACCCGCTCAGAAAGAGGCGGCTGAGAGAAAACAAACACCTAGCTAAAAAAAATCCTGCAATAAATGGTTTAGTTGGTTAAATATGTCATATGCAAGACTGTTAGTTGCTCTATCTTGTGGGGTTCCCCAGGGCTCTATTTTGGTCCCATTTCTTTACCATCAAACAAACCTCCCCCAGAACTATTACACTATAGTCGGGGTCTCATATCAAAAAATGTCTACAAACACGGCAATCTTTAACTCTGAACTCTCTTTTGATTCACTGGTGTCTAAATTTATGCGGTCCCGTTTCATTCAGCTTAGACAGACCAAAATGAGCTCATTCCTATCTCTGTCTCATTTAGAAAAGGTTATGCATGCTTTGAGTTCTTCCAGACTCAACTAACTGTAATGTCTTTACTCTGACAGTCACTGTACAGACTATACTCACTTGAAATGCTGTTGCCGGGCTTTCAACCTGTAGCAAAAGGAGCAATCACATTGCACCAGTCCTTGCTGCCCATCACTGGCTACCTGTTAGTTTCAGAATTGGTGTTACGATTTTATTGCTTGTTTTTAAGGTCAAGCACCTGCCAACATTCTGCACACTGCTGACTGTGCCTGCCTGAGATTTTGCAACACGACCTTGTTACTGTTTACAAAGACTTATCTGGTCACTAAGGACGATTGAACCTTTGCAGCTCGGGCCCCATGATTGTGGAAACTTTTTCCTGCTCAGGATATCGACACCTTAATGGACATTTCACACCAATATTCGGGCACCTGCAGTTTGTATTTGTTCCCATCATCAGACAATTCCTTTTTTGGCTGCTCCCTTCAGGGCTCACCATAGCGGATCATCTGCTTCCATCTCATCCTATCCCTAGCATCCTCCTCTGTCACACCAACGTTCTGCGTGTCCTTAACTATAGCATGAATCTCTTTTCCTCCTGCCTGGCAACTCAGCCTTAACATCCTTTGTACAGGATATCCACTATCCCTCTTGTGCCAATGTCCAGACCACCCAAACGTTGCCTCCAAACCAGTCAACCTGAGTTGACTCTAATGTCCTGATACGTCTAATCCTGTAAATCCCAGTCATTCCCGATGGTAACCTTAGTTCTTTCGACTCTTCCACCTTCAGCTCTGCCTCCTGTCTTTTTGTCAGTGTCACTGTCTTCAAACCATACGTCACAGCAGTCTCACTACTATCTTGTAATCCTTCCTTTTCACCCTTGCTGCCATCCTTCTGTCACAAATCACCGCTGACACTCGTCGCCTCCTCTTCACCTCTCTTGTGCGCTGCCCGTTGCTTTGGATTTCCCGTCGTGAAGACATGGCAGCACAGAAATCCTCCAACAAACAACAAAAAGTGAAAGAGGATCTTCTGGAGAATCTATTCCAGTCCTCAGCATCACCTGACGCTGGTGGTTGGAGGAATAAGCAAAGTAAGCAGAGGATGAGGAAGTGGGGGGCTAGATTAAACATTGGTAGGTTAAAAACAAACCCTAGCTGGGCAGCTTTCCAGTCTTATTGACACCCCTATGGTCATCAATTCCAATGTTTTCCTAATTTGCATTTAGCATTTTTCCTCTTTAAAGTGTTATGTAACTGGTCACATGATGTCCCACAGGAGCGTCGGGTTTCAGCAAGGCTCATAACTTCACAGCAAAAGCTTGCTGTCTGTTTGCACTTCACATATCATACAAAAGTCTGCTCTGCTATTGTTAAATGATGACACAAAGACACACTCAGATCAGACTGAACTGAGTTTACGACTCGTTCATCAGCCAGAGTGGCTGCAGATTCAAACCGTAAGAGAAAGAGCATTGGCACTGCGTCCTATCTTAACAGAGGGTGTTTGTGCTTACGTGTGTGTCACCGTTACAGGCCAAGCTATTTCTTGCTCTCTGAGAGCTTTATTCTCTGCTGCTCCAGACATCACAGGCCTCTGACACCCACGGCTGAGCTTGCATTTTGTCAGACGCTCCCACCAAGTAGCGCCAGAGTGGCAGTCTCCACACCGACACACGAAAATCACAAACTTCTCCTGAGATGAGGCAGCCGTGGAGGTTAGAGAGAAGTTTGTGATTTTCGTGTGTC
>VUQK01014722.1:41195-51305 GCA_015106715.1 Bujurquina vittata
GTGTTTCCACTTTGCTATGTTTCAGCTCAATTACGTCATCATTTTTCACACGATGAGCAAAATTTAGACAATAACTCACTTTTTTTTAATTCAAGGAAATCCAACAATAGAAAGTCCAGAGTTTGAAACTATATAGTCCTGAAGCTGTGGTCTCTGGGTAAGAAAGAAATACTAGACGCAGTCAAGTGTGCACTCAGTGGCTCACGCAATGTCAAGTGTTTTGATGTACTGCCGTTGTCCCACGAGACACAGGACAGTCAGCTCAGTTTGAAAGAACAGGTCAGAGTACATGGTGTGTGGGTGTGAGTAAGTGGATGGTGTGTGTGTGTGTGAGGACGTGCCTTTGTGCGGGAAAAAAATGAAAACAAAAATTGTACAGAAGGAAGATGTGGGATTTGAAATATAGGTCTTCCTCTTCTGCTGACTTCTATGACTCTTATGAGTTATTTTGTGGAAATTACAGGGCATACTGATTCCTTATCAATATATGAGCTGATGTACGGGAGTGGCTTCAGTGTTTCGAAAGAGTTCAATTAAAGGTTTTTTTTTCCCTTGTTTTTTTTTTAAACTAGATTTAATACAGTAATATTATAGAAAATATCAGAATTAGATCACATCATTTGGGTCTTGTCTCAGGAGTAAAAACCATAAAAGAAGCACAGCAGTTAAAAAAAAATGTAAAAAGATAAAAAAATATCTGCCAGCTCAGTTTGTGGGAACTAGATAAACTCTGAGTAATCTGTCTGCAGATCATAGAGTTATTTAGAGCAAGAGACCAGCTAATAAATGAACACCTCAGCTGCTCTTTCCATGGGCAATAATACACTTTAGCCCAAAGGGAGATCGTTAACGTTCTCACAGAGGGTCGTGAGATCGGACAAAAATCAGCTAATCTGAATATCGGATGCTGTGCCAAAATACACTTAATACTGCATAAATATATATATAATGAAATCAATCAAATGTATCAAATGCTAGTTTGTTTGCTATATGCTTTATTAAAATAATCAGAGAGTTTAGCAGAGGGATGAAGTGTGATGCTGGTTAACCAGGCAGAGTCATGTGGGTGGTTATTCCCACTCTGATCATTGTTATTTCAAGGCGGTCCTGATGTCAGACTCAATCACTGAATCCTTTTTGATCTAGGCTCTCTGAAGCAGCCCAGCTGGCTTAACATTCAGACCATGTATTTACCTTTCTAACGCAGTTGAAAAGTGTCCTCATTAATAACAGTGGATTGTGTTGTCTCTGAGCTGTCTGCCTGGGTTTGGCTGGCTGCTGAGAGCAGTGCAGCGCGTCCACCCAGAGTGGGCCGCGTACGTCGGTACACTGTTAATCTGAATATCAGACATTCAGCTTGCATAAGTAGCAGCATGAAAGCAGCTTATATTTTGAAAGAGGAGTCAGTGGGATTGAAACGGTAATCGTGCGTTTGCGCGCGTGCACGTGTGTGTGTCCGTGCACAGCTGAGCGAAGGGGAGATTTGCCGGGTTGAATTTCACCAGTTGAACTTTGCAGTGGGATATGTTTTGGTGAGTGAGGTCAATCACACGGAGGGGCGACTGCTGTCAGGAGGGTGACACTTTGAACGGCACCGAGGTTCAGGAAGGGAACTCAGAAAAAGAGAGGACCGCTCTTTCTCATGTGTACATGGTCAAATCATTTGTATCTTTTTGGTAAACTGGAAAATTATTGTCCTGCTCGCTGAACCAGTGCAGAGCCTCCTGCCTAATGTCCTAGACCTACGACTCACTGACTCGCTGCTCAGTGCAAGGCAGCTTTTTGTTATCAGATTTTTTTTGCCCGTTCACCGTGTGTTGCAATGGGAGGCTTAGTGTGTCTTATTCTGACTAAAGTGTATTTAGATCAGTGTGGAACTGGGGGAAACTGAATATGAATTTCAATACAGAGAAGCGGCATCTGATCTGTGAGCTGCAGCTGCATACCACAGTGGGATGTAGGATTAATGCAGCGGGAGGTGTTGGCTTATGAGTTCACCACGTGGAGGTACTGCATTGTCCTCCATTGCCACACAACTGGCTTTTGTGTATTTATTAGGCTAATATGAGGTGGCCTTCAGAGGCTTTGTGTGTGTGAGTTGAAGCTAAGTGCGGCATTGCTATTTGAAGAATTCTGAGCATGTTTCCTAACCTTCAGTTTCATTAGTCCCACTCTGAGCGTTGTAACATTTAAAAAATAGTTGTCTTTTTCTATTTAGCACTCTGATAGCATTTCTCAGACATTTGCCATCGTTTTTAAACGACTTCCATAAATTAAACAGCGTGGAAACATAATTTATTTTTGCATGCCAAAACCATAGACAGTATTTAAAAAAATTTTTTTTAAAAAGGTTGAATAAGTCACAGCACCATCCCCCTCTCTGTTTTTTGAAGCTTCACCATTAGCGTTAGTTTTTTTGAAGTCAGAGTTGAGCTTGGGCGGAAGGGTAGACTGCTAATTTATCAGGTAGCGTTCGTTAGCGAGCTACATTTATAAGCTGTGTGCGTGCAATGCACAGACACATATCAGCGAATTAGCGCTAAACACCAGCTAACTGCTCTATAAGACAAAGCAAATGATTGCAGACCCTCTGCTATCAAAGCATTTCAGAGGCGGGGCCTATTTTAGACTGTGGAGTGTGAAATGACTCAAATTATATTTATAAAGATGCCACAGCTGCCCATGTTGGGACACCAGTCAGTCAAAGTGGGCATGCCCCTAAATCAATTATCCAGATATGGGACCGACTTCCTTTCCAACCAGCCTCAAGTGGCCACTTGAGGAACTGCAGTTTTTCCACTTCCACACTGGCTTCGTGTTTCAGCTCCGGAGGCTGCCCCACGGCCAAAATCAAGACTGCACAAATGGTTAAGGTTTGGTAAAGAAGACATGAAATGATAAAATACTTACATATTTAGATTTAGATCACGACAACACGTTTTTTAGGTTTGTTTTAGACGTTTTTAAATGAGCCGCTCTGAGATTTGAGATCTGCCACGCTCCCTAAACTCTTGAGTCGTTGGCACTTTCCCATAAACTCAGAAACGGATTGCTTTTAAAAGCCGAGACAAACCAATGTCAGCATGTGTTTAAAGACAGGAGTTTACAAATGACCTCAGCTCTATTAGAACTTTTGGATCTGTGTTCTTGTGAGCTTACCCTTCAGTAATGATGTCGTCATTCATCACTCACATATTTCAGCTCCAAACGATGTTCCAAAGTAATTGACAGTGTTTGGACTTGTTTTCTTTAAAACAGGTATTGTGTAAAGTGCTATTTGGATTCAAATTGAACCTTTTTTCCGCAGACTGATCTGTTTGAAACGTTAATATACTCTGGCTTCAGTACTGCTGACTGCTGCATTGTCTGCCAGTAGCACTAGCCAGCTGCACTGCTGCCCAGTGCTTTACGTGCAGTGAACATTCAGTTCGCTGCTGACAGAAAACAATAAACGCAATCTGTTTTAGCACATTCATGCACAAGACAGCTATTTGGGCAAAGAAAGAATCCTGGTTCTGGATAAAAGAAAACCAAATTAAGTGTGAAATAAATGATAATCTCACATATCAAAGTCATGTTTTGCATTCACTCCGGCTTTTGAAGCCTGCAGACATTGTGGCTCTGCAACAAGGTCACAATTTGTCCTTATGCGCTTCTGATTGACTTTAAGAGGCATTTACATTTTAAGTGTGCGCGCACACACAGACGCACACACACAATAATTGGGCAGTAGCTGAAATGACTGATAGCGGTTTTCTTGGGTACGACAGGCTCATTTCAAAGAGGATGGCAACTTTACTGCAGTCAGCTTGGATTAAATGCAGTTGTACTGAATCACAGCAAAGATGTCAAAGCGTATCCAAAGCGCTCTTAAACTGCTTAAACCATTCCTGCAGCACAGTATTCACCAACAGCCCCGCCTGATGGTGCAACACGTTTTGATCTGATACACAGAAATTGTGACTAATCTGAGGCTCAAACAGTTGAGAATGAGATCATGTAAAATAATGATGATGAAAGTTTTTGGCTTTCTAGTCGGCTGAATTTAGTATGATGGTGAAGGATTATCTAAAGAGTGAGAAGAAAAAAGGGGGGGGGGTACAAACTGAACTAAACCTCCTGGCCTGCAGATAATGTTGACACTAATTTGTTGCTCGCGCTGTACAATCTATTTAGTGCCTCTCTGTGTCTATTAATATCAATGAACTGATGCCAAGAACAAGTGCAGTTACTCAGCAATGAGACGTGAACTCTTGCGCTCACTCTTGTTGGACATTCAGTAAACGTTGTGTTACACAGCTGAGTGGAAATGCATTCAGACTACTGCTGCAAAATATCCCAACAGATTTACATCAGCGTTGATGTCAGTAACTAAAAAAGCTTAATTGTTCCAAATAAATAGTGCGGTTATAAAGTGACGCGCTTCATTTGAACTTCAGCGCTGTAATGAACCCGTTCCTTTAACCCACAGACATGGATGCTTTGTGCACGATCGATATGCACGCTGACACATCACATGCTGTTGGCTGCCAACCATGGCTTTTTTATTTTATTTTATTTTGCGCTTTAAACATGCAGATTAAGATCCGGCTCGTTAGCATTTTGTCTGCGTGACAGTGTGTTCTCACAGTACAGCGCAAATGAAAATGAGGACGTCTGTTGCAGAGCTCCAGACACAACATGTCAACGTCTAGCACCCTTCAACGGCCCGATGCACAATGAACCATACAGTAAGTGTGTGTGTGTGTGTGTGTGTCTGTGCGTGCTTGCTAACTTGCCCGAGTCTGTGCAGTCACTATGTGTGGGTGTTCCTGAAATGGAACTTTATTGGTGTCCCCTGGGTGCCCATTGGTTTCCTCTGTCTGATCTTTAAGACCCCATGGGAGCTCAGAAGCTGTAGAGTTTGACTGTCTCCTGCACACTGAAACAAATGCACACATGCACACACTCGCCTATATAGCTCTGCCATCCACCTCTTCCTCCAGCACACACTACATAAAAGGAATCTCAGTGGGGCCTAAAACGGCCTCCCTATTCATTCTCTCCATGTCTGACATCAATAAAATGACCTGCAACCACTCGAACACACCTTTCTGTCGCTTCCAATTTCCTGCTTACTTGCAGATGGAACACAGACGATTATATCAAGACTACTGCTCGCCATGGCTTGCAAAATATGAATGAAAACACCTCAATTTTAGTTCTGGGTCCATTTTACCTGCAAAGCACAGCACTGGTATTGTGATATTGGGGCAGCAAATCATATAAAAGAGGGATCTTAAACCCAGGAGGTAAAGAGTGAATAGCAAAAAGGGCAAACCGCGTCTTCAGAATCAGAATACTTTATTGATCCCAGAGGAAAATTGCTTCTGCTACAGCAGCATCTTCCCACTGGTTATTAGGTCAATACCACAAACAGCAATAGAAATATTTCATGTATAATGTATTGCTACTATATCTGGTACATTTGCTTGTTAAATGAGTGAAAGCCTGAATGCAGATAAGTCAATGCACATTTGAAAGGGGAAATAAATGCGTACAAACCCGTGGGTAAAGGTGAAAGCCTTGAACTGAACTTTATTGTTTTGGCTTTGGTGAAGCCTGAACATGAAGTCAGACGTGTCCTTTTTGATCGGCTCATGCTGTTTCTTTCTTTTTTTAAAAAAAAGCTGACTAACTTCAGCCGGCTCCTTTTTATGAACTATAAACCTACTGGAGAGCATATGCGGGGCTGATTTTGCATTAGTCACTTGAAACCTGAGCACTTGAGAGCTGATACGACAGCATCTGGCATTTTCCACACTGGACTGACAGAGCGGGGATATTGGTTTTAGCAGCTTTTCCTTCTGGTTGATCAAAAGTCACTAGTGAGAACAGATGGGAACAGGAGAGGAAGAAGGAGGAAAAAAACACAGCAATAAATCTCTTTAAATAAACTGCGGTTTGTTGGAGTTGATGCAGGTAAGCAGTGAGCGGCTCAGCTGCCACCTGCCCTGACGGGGCTTTTATTAAGGACTCCGTTTGGCAGGCGCGCACAAGAAACAGACAGAGGGCTGAATAATAGCCAAAGGGGTTTGCCGTCCTTTCTTTTGGGGCATAGCTAAACTTCATAACAGGAATCCCATTATGTTATCAGTGTTGTATAACGTCCACAACGACATCCCTGTGACAGGTGTGTAATCTCAGCAGAAGTGTTTTGACAGTTTATCAAACCACAAATGCCAGCGAGAGTCTGATCCTTTCGGCTTCATTTTGAATGTCATGATTTTAATCTGGGATATGAAAGCCCCGCCCGCACACCAATGTACAAACACACACAACCACTCATATCCCCGCGGTTCCAGAGCCATCCTCTCCCTCCCACCAAGCATCCTCTTCCTGGAGATTTTATTGCTATCCTCACCTGGCAGGGCGACATCATGATCTATTCTCAGTATTTGTCCATCTCCCAGAGAAGTAATCACCTCAGCTCTGCTGTAGCAAACAGCGCTGTCAGATGAATGATATTGAAGCCGTAACAAGAATCCGCAATGGCCTCACTATTCGGCGGCTGGAGTCGGAGCCTCGGCCGCTCTAGCTTTGCAGATTGCATTCAGAAATGGCCACATACATCTCATTAAATAGTCCTGTAACCCAAAGAGAGCAACAAGCCTGGATTTGCAGCGCCGAGCTGCAGCTCCTCTTCTGAAGATATTCTTTAAAGGAACAAAAATGAGGCAAGATTGCAAAACAAACTGGACCCTGCTCTCGTTAATCAATGCAGTGTTTTCTAATGCAAGACTGTTAAATTAATGCTTCATCAAAAAACACTTTAACTTGGGAATATATTTGTTGAGTACTTCTGCATTCACTGAATAATCTTTTGGTCACAGAACAACTGTGATATTGTTGATATACTTCCAATATAATTCAATATTCTTCTGAGAAGCCTTGGGTCTACTTTTAACATGAACCACCCAATTAAATATTGGTTCTCCTCCAGCAACAGGAGTCACTCCACCAAACTGGGAAAATGCCCAAAGCAATAACCGGGATTCCAAACTTCCCAGATTCCCATCTGCAGACTGTGCCGGAGCAAGCCTGATCCATGGAGCATCCACCCAGCACCCTACGGGACCCAAAGGATCTTCTGGTACCAGAGATTAAAGGACACGTCCAAAGGCCCCGTGTTAATAGGAACCGCACTGATGAGATACAACAATGTGCATTTTGTCACAAAGTTATGTCTATTTTACATGTCGTGCTGTATGCAGCGACCAAGTTTAATAAAATCTATAAAGGCAAATAATTTACAGGTGTTACACACTGTGATAGAAAAATATAAGAAGTATAATTAAAATGGCTCAATTTCTAGACTCTCCGTCACCAGAGCAGGATGCACATCAGTGCAGTGCAACATTAAAAAGAGGCAGCCCTTCCCATAGGCCCGTTTTCCTTCTTCTTCTGTCTCGTACAAACAGACACACACAAACATGTCCATCTCCCATCACCCACTGTCTTATTTTAATGCTGGTCTCTTCAAAGCTCTAAATAGCCCCCTCTTTCACCGGGCCATCACTTAAGGATACAATGTGCACGAGGTCCAGTGAGCATGTTGAATGATGGCATGTTCTCCTTCCTGTGCAGGACTTTGAAGAGTCTCTCCCCCAGGGGCACGTTTGCATCCTCTGTGTTGTGGCCAAAGTGGATTAATCATTAATCAGCTGTGTTTGGGGCTCATCCTCGGCTGAACACCCCCCCCAATCATCCTCTTTATTGGGAGGCTTCTCGCTGTTGTGATGAGATTCAGAGCGCACGCCTATTCTATTGTTATCTAGCTTGAAAGATTCAGTGTTTGTGTGGTTAATGAAACTCTTAAGATGGGATTTACTGCTACAAAGTCAAATAATCCAATTATTCCAGCCGGCAATGCGCATCTGTTTGTGTTTGTTTTTTTATTTGATTTCTGCTCTTGCAAACTTCTACCTTAAAATGTGCCCTACAGTAAGCTGGCACTGAATCTATTGAAGTGAAATGTTACAGCCTTTGACACTGCTAATACATGTGGCAGTGGCGCAGTGGGTAGGCGCTTGCCTTTCAGCCGGAAGGCTGCAGGTTTGAGCCCTGTCCCTGCGTTGCGTTGTGTCCTTGGGCAAGGCACTTAACCACATTGCCTAACGGTAGCGCCGGTCTCTGGCTGCATGACCGCAGATGCTCGTCTCTGGATGAGTGATCTGAAACCCTCGTTTCCTTGTATGCACAATGAGTTCCTTTTTTATTTTTGTGCTATAGTTTGTGTGCTAACAGGCTGGGCCGCTTGCAGCCCGAGGAAAGAACTTAAAGACAGTCTGTCACTATAATTTTATGGATTGACTCATTAACCGTGTGGCGGGTCCTTCGAGGCCTTGGAGAGGAGCAGAGGAAGGCCGCCCCGTGGCTGCTTTTCACATTCTCCTCTCTGTTGACTTCATTTCCCGCGAGCCTCACCGCAGGACGCACACGTATGCTTTTTCATTCCGCTGCCTGCGTTCTCGCTGCCTTTCTGTCTCTTATAGTGACCCACCTGAACCTCCCAAACCTCTCATGCTGTCAGGAGAAAATGCATCAGTGCTACATTGATGAGGTAGCTCTTAAATCAAGCACAGCAAATAGCTCTTTAAAATCAAATATGAAGCACATACCTCTGAGCAAACTGGAGCCAGCTCACGTATAAGCTGGGTTTCAAATTCTGAATTAACCTACTTCCCTGTGGTCGGGTCGCTGCCGGTGCCAGAGTTTTATTGGCTTCTCTAAGTAGCTGCCTGGTTACAGTAGTAAGGTATGATTAAATATTAAACTTCTGACCTCACACAAGCATATGCACGTGTGTGGCCTCTGCTTTAAATACCCTTTAACCGACTCTTTCTTTTCTTAAAGCGACTGGTTCATCAGCAGGTCAATCTCGGAGGGAGATAAGGTGATTTATGGTGTCTGGAGGAAGGTGGGGGGGATGCAGGAAGGAAGAAGAGGGTGAGAGAGCTGGGTCGGAGGGGTGGGGCCGGCATGTTTTGCAGGCCTGCACGTATGGAGCCCATTCCGTGACAAACTGCGTCGATGGCCAAGGAGCTTAAAGGAACACCAAAGCCACCTCCACCCTTTCCTGCTCTTCTGAAACAGGTCACAAGCAGCTCGTTTCAAAACTGTCAATAAGAGACATTGCCAACTTAAACGCTTAAGATGATGATTATTTTTTATCAGATGGCTTTAGAATGACAGTTTTGACCCACCAGACAGCTCATCCATCACCCACGCATTTCCTCTTTTCACTCTGGGCCTCGCTTTAATCACAATCACCCCGATTTCCTCTGCCCTCTCTTCCCGTTGAGCTCGCCCTCAAACCATTGGTGCCATGCAAAGATCTATTATCTGTGAGAGTTTAGCTCATAAATAAGAATTTGTCATTTTTTTTGTAGAGACCGAACTTCTCCCGCTCGCTCAGCTGAGCAGAAGGTAAGCACAGAGTTCATTCAGGAGACACCGGAGTTCTTTAAAGAGGAGTAATTTGTCGAGTGGCAAGAATAAGTAATGAGAAAGAAGCTTAAATGCAATACTGCGGGAACAGCAGTCCTCTTATTGGCCGCATGTGTCTGAGGCAGGAGCACCAAAATAAAATGCAAATGCAGAGCCCACCTGGCTACAGGAAGACGTGCAGCTCAAACTCACACAGTACACCTGGTAGTTGGGTTGGATCACGTCCTCAGGGAGACCACCCTCTCCAAAGGGTCTCGGTGCGGTTGTTTTCACATCTGCACAAATGAACTGCAGCGAGAGGGAAAGCAGAGCAGTGTGTGTGTGTGCGTGCGTGTGTGTGTGTGTGTGGGTGTGTGTGTGTGCGGTTGTTTTCACATCTGCAAGAATGAACTGCAGCGAGAGGGAAAGCAGAGCAGAGTTCGGTTTAAGCCGGCTAAACAGCACAGGTGTGAAAACGAGAGCTGCAGGTGCTGGTTCCAAAAATGTCAGGGCGTGTGTATGTGTGTGTGTGTGCGTGTGTGCATGCATGTGTGTGTGCGTGTGTGCGTGTGTGTGTGTGTGTTTTAAAGTTTCTCTGAGAGAATCTTTATTAGACTTTCTCGTTCAATGTAGTGAATTATT
>VUQK01014729.1:6140-16259 GCA_015106715.1 Bujurquina vittata
GTGTTTTACCAAGGGAGCAGTAGCCTTCTGACTGTATAAGAGCTGCGAGGTAAATGAAAAATACGAACATTTTTAATGTTTGATGTAACACACATAAGTGAAAACTTTTTTTTATAAAACAAATTTTAATGACCGTATAAAACAACAAGACAATACAAATATGGATATATAAACTGTTACTGGTGGTTATTTCTATGTTTAGGACAAAGTGGATAAATAATAAAGAGGTACTAGTCTTTCATGAGTGACACAGGATAACATTAAATGATTGAACAACAATTTCAGAATAGAAAATGAAGTGCAGTGGTCACGGCAATGGACGATATTCACCAAAGCTTTTTTCATAGTACACATTTAAACAATTCCTCACACAAAACACGTCCCTTAAGTGCCCCCTCCCACCAAAACAAACAGAAAAACAAACAAACAAAGCATAAAAAGCTTAAAGTGGATTATCTGGTGCGCATTTAGTTGTGTAACATTGTGAGTTCTCTGATCGACAATGCATTCAAAAGCAGTGCAAATGTACATTTAGCCATATTGATCATTATCACCTGTGTGCAGACAAGCAGACAGAGTGAGATGATACTGCAATGGCGCCAGGCTGAGGAGTAACAAAACTGATAGATGCTTAAGATTTATTACTGTCTTTTCAAGCATCAGAAGTTTAACATGTGCCATGGCTTGAAAGTTCATCTCTATAAGAGCTGAGCAAAATATCATAGAGCTGAAAGAAGGGAGAAATAGTAGCTAGCTGTTATTGCTTTGAAACACTTAGCTAGAGTCAAGCTTCACAGTTGAAGGCACTGGTTTGACATCCTTTTCTGCCTTTTTTTTCCTTTTGATTATTATAATCTAGTTGCAAATGTCAAGAAATAAAACATCCAGCACGTCATTTGGTTAATAAAGTAATCTATCTGCTAAATGTTTGGGGTCTTTAATAGAATTTTTTGAAATGTTAACATAGATTACAATTCAGATATCTGGTGTTCCACTCTAAGTTTCTACACCCGGCTGTCATATTTACATTTGAAGGAACAGTAACACACAAGTTCACAAGGAAAACAATATTCTTAAAGTGCTTTTTCTCCGTGACACAGGCCAAGCAGTACTGGGTGAGAACACAGTGGTTAGGGATGGACTATACTCTGTCCTGCAGCTCTTCAAGGAAGATGTTTCATGTCAGGAAGTTCATAGTTTTTTACAGTCTTAATTTTGACATTTTTATAACTTGGTAATCTTAGCATAAGGACACTTTTTTTGTGTCACACCTAAAAAAGTCTGATCACTTCTTCCATCTGCTTTCACCTACTGTCCCAAATCCTCTTCCGACTCAGTTTTCAGTATCATTTTCAGCTGGTCTTAAACGTTTAGACACTAGCTTCAGATTGGTCTCATGGAGGATCACCTGGGTCAGGTATTTTTCCCGTTTGATTTGTTCTCTAATGGCATACGGGACGTCTGGGATCATGTACGCCAGGATGAACTTGGTAAAATAAACAACGTGCTGTGAAGAGACCAAAAAGAAGACAACTCCATTGGTCTGTTGTTATAGCTTGTGCCTCAATAATATTTTTGTGACATGTTCAGGTTCTGTTTATTTGGTTTATACTCACCTCGACAACAATTATAAAAGCCATTTTGGCAGCAATCACATGCCAGTAGTACATGTTGTGTTCGTACTGTTTGGGGTGCCCTGGAGGAAACCGATAATCTCGATACCTGTAAGAGAAAAGTTTTAATAGGTTTCTACAAAACTCCAGCGACTTGCCACACATTTGTTCCTGACACCATTCAGTTATTCTATTAAGTTTACATAAATATATAAAGAAAATAAGTCTGCAGAGAGAGAGAGCAGGGTTATATCTCCCTATTGCTCTCATGCCCTCCACCCCTGTCTCTGTGTTCTTGGTTTGTTCATGTTTGATTATAGGAGTGCATAATACAGGACATCCTTCATCCTTGTATGCTGTGTGGTTCCATCTTGACAGTCTTACAGTCATTCCTAGAAGGTTTTGTCTCGCTCGTGGTCACATGTCACTAAAGCCTGTCTCGTCTACTTGCAGTATTCCTCGGCCATTCCTCGCCTCTGATCTGTACTGCTCTCCTCTGTCTTTGCCCCACTGAGCCTCTACCAAGCCCTGCCCCCATTCCTAACTCCAAAATAGCTTTGGTCTACATTCCTCTCTTGCTCTCAGTCTCTGCTCCCTCCCTCAGCTCAGTGCTTCTTCTGTTTCTGAAGTTTATTGATAAACCTTCTTGTCAGTAAGTCTCTTTAAGTTCTGATGCTTCCAGGGACTGTTCAGGTTGCTATCACACTGTTATCTCAGATCTATCGTGTGTATCAGCTTATACATGTGCTATATGGGCTAACTAAAGTTAAGTGAAAGGCTGCACATTTTTTTTTTACTTTAAGACTGGAACCTTTTTTTCCACGGCAAATGCTGAGGAGAACGAATGTTACATTTGTTCTCCTCAGAAACACCCTCACTGTCCTCTTCATTAGGTACAGTTCAACTGCTTATTAATCAAATGTCTAATCAGCCAATCACACAGCAGCAACTTAAACAGCATGAAAGCATCCTGCCATGAATCAAACATTTCAGGCAGCTGGTGGTGTAATGGTGTAGGGGATATTTTCTTGGCACACTTGGGCCCCTCAGTACCAGTGGAGCATCATTTAAACTCCACAATCTGGCCATGCCCATCTCTTTGGGACCACAGTGTGCTCATCTTCTGATGGCAGGATAACACACCATGTCACAAAGCTCACATCATTGACTGGTTTTGCTGTACTCAAATGACCCCTGCAGTCACCACATCTCAATAGCGCATGTTCACGGTGGGATGTGCGGCTGATAAAATCTGCAGCAACTGTACACTGTTATGTTAATACAAACAAACCTCTCTGATCAATGTTTCCAGCACCTCATTGAATCTATACCACAAAGAAATAAGGCTGTTCTAAAAGCAAAGGTTGGTCCAACCTGGTACTAACAAGGTGTAACTAATGAAGTGGCTGGTCAGTGTACAATGAAGGTGGCACTGACTAGAAAGTCATATATAGAAGCTAAATCTACATTAAACCTTAACACAGAACACACAGATGCATCAGTCTTTGTACCTGCAAGTGGTTATGTTGGGAAGTGCAAGAGGCTCTTCTAGAGTTAATTCACTGATACTGAATACGGACAGGGAGCTGTTGATGTAGCCCTTCATGGTGTTTTCAACATTATCTTCATAGGGGTACACGGAGAAAGACCAGTAGTAGACCAGTCGTGGGATCATATCCGATGTGAAAGCAATGATCATGGCCTGTTCAAAGTTAATGCAGAAAAAGCAGAAAACGGTTAAGGTGGAGTTTATAACTGTGGTATAACTGGACTGTATTGTCTTAGGAGCAAAATTATGCTTTACCAGAGGACTGAGATTGTAACAGCCTTTAAAACGAGTTAATAACGAGTTAATAAACTTGTATCTGGGTATAATCACCAGCTTACATTTGTTACCACAGCCAAGATAGTGATGCCTTGAAGAATGGGCTGCCATGCACCTATATCCTGGGCCTTCTCTGGCACAATGCGGCGAAACTGAGTGGTGATTTTCCAAGCATCAACCCGGATCTCTATAAGATTGTTGACCAGCGCCAGGACTGGAGCCAGAGGGAAGGAGGCCACAAACAGGGTCACAAAACCAAACTGGATGACTGTAAGAGACAAGAGGATTCCAGTGCACCAGGTATTAGTAAACTGATCAGTTATTCTGATATTCAGGTTTATTCAGGTTCAGTTATCAACAACAGCATCTTACTTGTAGCTGCAATTATAACAGGCAAAGAGCCATCTTACCCATCTCAAGGTATTCATAGAACAGTCCTAGTTTTGAGTCAGCTTGGAGCTGATAGTCCTGCTCCCAGCGAGGAGTCACCTTCTCTGAGGTCGCACGGGCACAGTGTCGAGAAATCAAATTCTTCACCCACCTGTGAAAAGATGGAAGCGATCACATATGGTAGCAGTAATAGTTGCCCATTTATCTATTTGGTTTGAACACTGTTGTAAGCAGCATATCCCAGCAGGGACTGGATCTCAATGGACATTATCTGAGGTAAATCTGTCCAGGAAGACATTTATATCTAAATTTGAAGAGATGATTATCCCAGTTAGAAATTTTCTCTTGACTAGAGGCTTGACAGATGGTGGGCAAATGGTTTAGCTTAGGCTTAAAATAGTTCACAGGTAAAAATTTAGTAGATTCATATTATCATTCCCACACTTGAGACGTGGGTACCAAGTTCCAAGAACAACTGGTACGTTGAATGCCAGAGCAACTGTCCTGAAAGAGAAGATCATAGTTAGGCTGGCTACAGAGTCCGACTACGGTGTGGAACGAACATTAGCCACCTCCTCGACATGGATGACATCAAGCTGTATACCATGAGCGAACAAGACATTGATTTAGTGATCCACACCACTAGGATCTACAGCAATGACATTGGAGAAGTCAGCTGAATGGAAAGAACAAGATTGGGGCAATCAACCCCTATTCCCTGCCTGTCATCAAATACCCTGCTAGGTTAATAAGCTGACCAAGGAGGAGATAAAAGCCATTGACATCAAGGGAAGAAAGTCCCTCACCATGCATGGATGGTTTCACCCCAAGTCCAGCACCCTAAGACTGTACGTTATGTGGAAGGAAGGAGGCCGAGGACTAGTGAGTGTCAGAACAACTATACTGAGTAAAACAACAAAAATTCACGAATACATCAGGAAGATGGCCACAACTGATCAAGTGCTTAATGAGGACCTCAGGCAGTGGAAACCCAAGAAAGAAGAGGAGCAAGAACAGGAAAGACAGGCCTCTGCACGGACAAAGCTGGACTGAAAGACAGCACAGAGGCACTAATCATGGCAGCAGAGGAACAAGCTCTAAGCACACCAGGCAGGTCCCCAGGTGCAGGTTGTGCAGACATGCCTCAGAGACAATCCAGCAAATAACAGCAGGGTGCAAGATGCTAGCAAACAGGGCATACATGGAGCATCATAACCAAGTGGCTGGCATAGTATATAGGAACATCTGTGCTGAGTATGACCTGGAAGTCCCATGGCCAAAATGGCATATGCCCCCAAGGGTGGTAGAGAAGGACCAAGCTAAGATCCTGTGGGACTTCCAGATACACACGGACAACCTGGCTACCCAACCGGACATCAAAGTGGTGGACAAGCTGAGGAAGAAAGACGCTGTGATAGATGTTGCAATAGCAAGTGATGGCAACATCAGGAAGAAGGAACACAAGAAGCTCAAGAAATACCAAGGGTCCAGAGAAGAGCTAGAGAGTATGTGGAAGGTGAAGGCAACAGGGTCCGCATGTTAATCTGAACACTTGGGGCAGTAACCCCCAAACTGGGAGAGTGGCTCCAGCAGATTCCAGGAACAATATCCAAGATCTCTGTCTAGAAGAGTCCTAGAAACAGCTAAGATACCGCTCAAGATCCTAAAGACTCCAGGCCTCTGGTAGAGGAACTGAGCTTAATGGACAAGTAAGACCGCCTGCAGGATAAATAAGGATTTTAAAAATATATATATAATAAAAATAATACTGTATTTCACTCTAGGTTCTCACTCTCATTACACATTGCACATTTGTATGAGCTTCTGAACATACTAAGGAAGTGTTTGTCCTTCATCTTTCTATGTTTCCCCAGTCTAGTCCTCCTCACTTCCTGTGTGTCAGGTTAATTCGATTTTCCCATTCTGTGTGTCACGCTTCCTGCTTTATTTTGGTAACTATTGTTCTCTGTGTTTTCAGTTGTGTTTACTTTCCAGTCTCATTATTTCTATTGGTTTCAGCTGTATTCCCACCTATTATGTCTCCCCTCATTATCCGGTGTGTATATGCTGTCTTTGTCTCTCTCTGTTAACTGTCATCTTATCTCTATAAGCTGTGTGTTCCCTGTCTCTGTACTCCGAGTATTTCCAAGCATACCTTGAGTTCTCTGATTCGGTATTCATCTCTTGGTTTAGGACTTTGTGTATTCTCTGGATTTTTCTGCATTAAAAGCTTTTTTCCTTTAATAAAGGCAATCTTCATTTGGTAATCTTCATCTGGTAAAATCATCTTTTCAACATCTTTTCAAAGTGTTTGTATATGTCATGTTCTCTCATGTGGACATAATGCATCCATAAAAGTCACTGTTTTTCTTAGTTTTACCTATGATAAAGTTATGGAAAACAAAACAGATCCTAGATTATTGAGTCCTTACGGTATCAAGACCTCTTGGATGTTGTTCCATATGGCTTTTCCACCCATGATGATTGCCAGCTGAGTTGTCAGCTCAATCAAACAACCACCAGGATCACACTGCAGAAGCAAGACACATAATAAGAGTCATGAATATCTAGTTATTAACTTAGCAATGTGACAGCTTTATGGACTAATAGTACCTCCTCATTTCGATATTTTCCTGAAAGATAAACGGGCTTTCCAGGATGACCAACTGCTTTCCCCTTTGCAAAGGCAATGTAGAAACAAGAAGAGTAATAGTTGACAAACTGAAAGAGGAACATCTTCAGAGTCAAGCTGTTCTCATAGTCCGTCTTGGTCCGTGGAAGTTCTGTTATTATGTCAGATATGAAAGGACTGTGGATTAGACCATTTTCCATTGAGGAAAGGGCAAAGTACAGGTGGATGTTCAACTCACCAAAGTCAGTGATCCAGATGGCGACCCGCTCATAGAGCATATTGAGGATCATAATTATAATAAGGTTAATGAGTGATGCCGTGACAGAAGTGGCCATCTGAGGTGTCACATACTCCTTTATTGGCTCAAAATCCGTCAGGTTTTTTTTCAGTTCAACAGAAAAGGTCATGAAGACAGCCAGGCGGTACACAGTGATGGCCACAACAGATGCCACGATTAGCATAATCTGAAGGACAAAATACAGTTAAACCAAAAATATTACTTATTCTGTCTTTCCTCAGTTCCTAAAGAACTTCAATTACATTAATTAAAATAGACATTTTCTAATAAAGCAAAAAACAATTTGTGAATATTATATATTGGAATCATGGTAAAAAGTAAGTACTCAGTTCTAAGGTTCAGTTCTAAGATTTTACATATCAGGATATAATTTTTAAAAATTATCTGGTCCTAACCAGTTTCTAAAATGACTTAAATACAACCTCATATAGCACTCATTATTATTTATTTAACAAAAATGTAGAAGCAGTTTGCGAAAAACTAAGCACACCCCATTATTCAGCAGCTTGTAGGACCACCTTCAGCTGCAGTAATTTGAAGTAATTTTTTTCTGTGTGACAGTCTCTCACGTCAGTGTGGAAGAATAATTTTGTCCTACATTTTTTTACAGAGTTGCTTCAGTTCATTGAGGTTTGTGCGTATTCATTTGTGCACAGCTTTCCTGCCACAGCATTTCAGACAGGTTGAAGTCTGGTCTTTGACTGGGTCATTGCATTTTGTTGCAGATTTGCTGCCGTGCTTGGGATCATTGTCCTGTTGCATGACCCAGTTTTAGCCAACATTTAGCTGTTGGACAGATGGTATCACATTTGACTCTAGAAGACTTTGGCATATAGAGGAGTTCATGGTCGACTCAATGACTCTAAGGTGCCCAGGTGCTGTGGCTGGAAAACAAGCCTGAATCATCACCCCTCTACCTCTGTGCTGACATTTGATATGATTTATTTGTGATGATATATTGTGATTTTTGCCAAACATGATGCTGTGCATTATGGCAAAACATCTCCACTTTGGTCTCCTGTGTCCAAAGGACATTGCTGTGCGGTATGTTGTCTTTTTCAGATGCAATGTTGCAAACCTAATCTGTTCTGCCATGCTCTTTTTAGCGCCTTCCAAACAAGCCCTACTTGTTCAGCATTTTTCTAATTGCGCTGTCATGAGCTTTCATATTTAACATGCTAACTGAGCCTGTAGAGTTTGAGAGGTAGTTCTTGTTGTTTTGTTTTGTTTTTTTCAGTTTTTTTGAGCATTGCATCATCTGACCTTGAGGTGAATTTGCTGGGACGTTCACTCCTGGGAAGATTGTGGCATTGTGTTAACACACACCTGAATGCGCCAGACCAGCAAACTGCTGCTTTTACAGAGGTGGTCACATGTGATGATGATGATTAAGTGCATTTTATTAGGCTGGTGTTTACCTTCTTAACTCCTGTAAAAGCATTAAGGTTGTACTTAATTTTTTTGCACGCTGCTTCTGCAGGTTAAATAAATAATG
Source organism: Bujurquina vittata (assembly GCA_015106715.1). Lineage (NCBI taxonomy): Eukaryota > Metazoa > Chordata > Actinopteri > Cichliformes > Cichlidae > Bujurquina > Bujurquina vittata. The sequence goes on from VUQK01014729.1 coordinate 14,394, forward strand.
ACACAGTGTAATATGTCAGGTTTTGTTGTTCATCTGAGGTTGTATTTGCATAAATGTAAAGTCTGCTAGGGGCTAGATGATTTATTTTATTTATTTTTTTTACCAATTGCTGACATGTAAAACCTCAGAAAGCAGGGTGTACGTTCTTTGTACCATGACTGTATTTTTTTTTCTTTGAAGCTTGTAAAAAAAAATCCTGAAAAATAAAAACTGCATTTAATTACCCAGAATAAGACTGTTGTTATTCCTATCGACACACGGATGCATCGTCCACAGGATGTATATGGCACCTTTTCTTTTTGCTGCATAACAGACGTAAATTATATCATGACATAGTGAACTTTAACAGCAAAATGTAAAAAGGTAAAGCTCACTGATTTAATGTAGCGTCACCAAATAGCAGAGAAAATTAAATATCAAACTGAGAGTAGCTGGGGAAAAAAGTGTGTGCTATTTACCCCTGTGACAGGGTTTTTCCTCTCATGGATACATTTGGCTTCATATTCTGGGCGTGGTTGCTCTTCCTGTTCCAGGAACTCCACAGTGTCCCAATCATACTCCAACTCTGCCTGGTGGCGTTTCCAGAACTCCAGGAACAAAGTCACTGCACAAAATGAACAGACACAGGAAAAAACAAGCCAAGAAGACAGAAGCACAATGTAAATAGGGTATTAGCCATATCTTCCTCCACAGATCTTTATGTACATCAATGCTACCAAATGTGATGCTAACATAAACATAATAACTTGTGCACAAGCTAAAGTCTTGAAGAAACTGTATTAAACTTACCCCAAACAGCCATGAAAATTGCGAACACCAAAGTTCCAAAGTTATCAAACATGCAAAGTCTCTAAAAAAAAGAAAAAGATTACATTTAAATTAAACTACAACTGCAGCTGTGTCACAAAATAAAAAATAGCAGCACACATTTCCCTATGCAAATCTGGCAACTGCATTATTTGCAGGTGAGATGAGTCCACAGCTGAACACGAGGTGAAGACTCCAATGCAAAGCATATCTCACCTTTATCCATATGTTGAAATATTCCCCTCATTGCTGAAGGATATGTTTCCTACTGACATGTGTACTGAGCAACATTGAAGATGGGTAAAATTCATTCAAATTTACTTCTAAAATAAAACAAAACTCACTTTTGAAGTGTCGCAGGTGCTGTTTAATGTCCAGAATTTGCATCTGTCACACTGTGGACACATTACCATTTTTCCTCCAATGTCTGGGTCACACACCTCTTTACTGCCGTATTTTAAACACACAACACAGATTATTAAAAAGAGATGCAATGCAGTTTATTTTTTAGATTAAAAAAAACAATAATTTAGTGTAGTGGAAGCAGAGTCTGGGGACGAAGGGAACGACTTGCCCATTACTGGGGATGAAGTCACTGAGGTGGTTAAACAACTCCTTGGTGGCAGGGCCCCTGGGGTGGATGAGATCCGTCCTGAGTTCCTGAAGGCTCTGGATGTTGTAGGGCTGTCTTGGTTGACACGTCTCTGCAACATCGTGTGGAGATCTGGGGCAGTGCCACTGAATTGGCAGACCGGGGTGGTGGTCCCCATCTTTAAGAAGGGAGACCGGAGGGTGTGCTCCAACTTTCGGGGGATCACACTCCTCAGCCTCCCCGGTAAGGTCTATGCCAGGGTGCTGGAATGGAGGGTCCGCCTGTTAGTCGAACCTCGGATACAGGAGGAACAATGCGGTTTTCGTCCTGGTCCTGGAACGCTGGACCAGCTCTTTATCCTCTCAAGGATATTCGAGTGTGCGTGGGAGTTTGCCCATCCGGTCTACATGTGTTTTGTGGACTTGGAGAAGGCATTCGACCGTGTCCCTCGGCGTATCCTCGGGAGG
>VUQK01014734.1:5459-29975 GCA_015106715.1 Bujurquina vittata
CTGCCAAATAACAACCCCGCCTCCCGTGTGTTTTCTTTATTTTTTTTTTTTTTTTTTTTTTTTTTTTAGGTGATCAAGCATCTATACAGCTCAGGAATGTGAGTTCTGTCTGTAGCGTCTAATTTAGAAGCGCATCACAAATATTTCCACGAGTTTGGAAGGCAGATTTAAAATAGCAATAATGTGAAGTATACTTGTTTAATACACATTTTGCTCTATACGCACCAATCAGTCAAAGATCGTTATTATCGGTTCTTCAAATAAAACAACGAGCGCCTGTGTTGTCGTGCTCTGTTTTGCATTTTTTGCACATCACAGATTAGGAGAGCAGGAGAGGAGAGCTGCTAAGTAGAACAGTAACAGCAAAATGAAGTTATGCCTCTGCATCATGATCATTTTGTCATAAACAAATATTTACACAGTTGTTGTCATTAATTATCCACAAGCGCACACACACACACACACACACACACACACTACTACAACGCAAAGCAGAATTCCTCACCCATCACTCCTCTCTCTACATCCATCTTTCCTCTTATACTGGCATCTTTTTTTTCCCTCCCGCTCATGTTTACTTTTCTATTCTACCTTTACTCGTTCAATATTTTCCTACCACCTTTCTTTGCTATTCTCGCTCCCCTTCCTTTCTTAAGTGATTTTTTTGAGTGCTCTTCCTTCATGCTTTTTGCTTTCCCTCTTACTGCGTCACCCATTATAAATTTCTTTCCTGTCCCTCCGTCTTTCCTTTCCTTTATCTCTCTTCCTTGCTTCCCTCTGCATCTCCTCTCTCCTACCACATACCAACTTGCTTCCTTTCTATCTTTGTTTCTCCTTCTCTTCTATCCCATGAAAGCAGTTCCAGCCTCATAAAGCAAATCCTTTGTCTTTTTTCCTCCTAAACAACACATGCACAGTATCAGGGCCATTTATTCCCAAAGCAGCCCAAGGCTCTGGTGTTCCCAGATCTCTTTGACAAACAGGTCACTCTGGCCAATCATGCACTGGCCAGACAGCCGAGAGAGGCGGGATGTGGGTCAGTCTAGCCAATGATAGACGGATTCTTTTCCCATAGGGGCAAGCTGATTGACAACTAGTGCTGGACAGAAGTCAAGAGGGTAATTGTCATCTGACTCGCTCCCTCTCTCTCTTTATCTGTCCGTCTCTCCTTCTCATCCCAGACACTCATTTTTTTCTCCAACCCTCCACCCCTCCTGTCTCCTCCCTCTCCCTCTCTTACTTCCCCTTTCCAACTCACTTCCTTGCCCCCACTCCCATCATTTTCCCTATAGCACCACAAGGACTCTCTCATTGGCTGCCCTCCGTATCCCTTAGGAACAACTTGGTGACGCTACTGGCCGAGGGCTGATGCCAATCTACATCCCCAGCACGCCCCTTGGGAGTCCCCCAAACTTCAATGGCCTGTGTCAAACACACACACACGCACAAACACACACACACACACACAGAAACACTACTAGTCAGGGGACAGGGACAGAAGCTGATTAACCAAATACTTTTATCAGCAGTAAAACTGCTCTCTCTGCCTGCCTGCATTCTGAACAAAACAGCCTTAAAACACATAAACACGCACAGACACACATCCCAAGCACTGAGCCATTGGCCAGAAACACCATGCTAGTCTGAGGTTTGGGACAGTGTGTGTGTGTGTGTGTGCTTTTGTTTGTGAGAGTGTGTGTAAAGGGACAGAGTTAGCAGAGGGCTTAGATGGATGGCAGAGAGAAAGAACAACAACCACACAAAGCCTGGCGGACAAGCTCCATCGCTCTCTCTATCTTTCTCTTTCCGTTGTCTCTTTTTTTTCCTGCTGTCCATCTCTCATGCATTTCTCTCCTTCTCATTCAAACCAAATGCTTCTACTATCTGATTTTGTTTGATAGATTCACTGCTTTGCTTCATTCATTCATTTGTTCTTGTAAGTCTTTCCTATGTACTTATAGAGGCACACAACCAAACTCATCATCACTCTTTTGTCATTAACAACCTCTCTTTTCTTTCTTTATGTACAAGGTCACTGTGATTGTAATCTCTATCAACAGACTCTGCATATGAATATGTATAATCTGTAGGCAAGGGAGTTTTTTGGTAATGGAAAAATTCTGGTTTCTACTTTTCGTCCACTTGTAGTCCCACTTCTACTGGCTGATCAAGTCTGAGCCAGTCTGGTTGTATTTGCATTAACAGGTTATATGGAGCAAGTGCAAAAGAGTGATACTACCTGCCAAAATGCATCAGACAACTATAACTGATGCTTTTCATCATTGTAAAACAATAAGCGGTGGAGGAAAATCAAAATCTTTGGCCAGATATTCGCTGCCTACACCTGAAACTATGACAAGAACCCAGAAACACCAAGCAAATGTGAGGTGTGGGTCAGGAAGCAGTTCACAGCAATGTGGTGGACCATAAAAAACATAGAAATTCAATGACATTTGGAACTTTGTTTAGCGATTGAACTGACTAGCAGTGAGAGCGAAGGGTATCATTGATTGACATAAAGGTTGCAAATGCGTTACAGTGTTACCTAGGCAACCATGTCACTAAGTGACTAGCCATCAGCAACAAAGTTTTGCATAATGAGTGAATCACTTCCTGTGTAAATGCCCCTTAAACCAGCGGGTGCCCAATTGAGTCAAACTGCAACATTCCAAATATCCCAAAACTTAATCCCAAATATTAAGACAACAACACACGCTTTCTGTGCACAAATAAGCACAATTTCTTGAGGGCTACTGTAAAAAGAAATATATATATACTGTTGTAAGGCACATCCAGAAGAACCTAACTAACTGAGTTCTTCAAGTGTAAGATCTTCTTATTTTATTTTTTATCCTGTGTTAAAATGAACACGATGTGCACGAATTCATCTGTATAACAAGGCTTTTAAGGGCTCCCTATTAGCACAACAAATTCACTCTCAACACAAGAGAGCACAACACTCATTTTCGCGCGCACACACACACAGACAAGCAAAGAGCTGATGTTCAGGGCCAAACAACACAGCTTGAGATTAAAGAGCCTCTCTGATCTGACATTTGTTTTTCTGTCTGTCAGAGAGAATGTGGCGGGAAGAGGAATCGATAGCAGGAGAGACGAGTAGAGGAAGAAAGAGAAGGGGAAGGATAGTGACGAGTAAAAGGGAAAACTATGTAAAGAGGAGGATAAAAACACAGCGGAGAAAGAAGGAAATGAAAGTGAGAGGAGAAGAGGGAAAGGTGAGGCAGAGGTGAGTAAGAAAGCACCAGTGAGGAAGCACGAGAGGTGAAGGAGGGCAGCGAAAGGAAACCTAAGGAGTAGGATAGAAAGAGAAAGAGAGGGCAGGAGGAGGAGAGGGAAAGCATTCCTCTGGAGTACCCTGACTCTAGGGAAGGCTCCAGAAATAACTGAACTAGAAGTTTCCCCAGCAGCTTCCACTCACCATTACAGACTGGTACGTACACACACACACACACACACACATCACATGAAGGTACAGAGTTCACTGGGATAAGACAGCTCCAAACAAACTTAAAGGATGTCAGGAGGAGATGAAGGAAATTATGAGGTATAGTTCATGCATATTCACACATACACACACATACACTACATGAACAATAAGAGAAGACAGGGCTGGAGGGTGGAGGGGTACATAATTGCCTTCTCTTGTAGTACAGGCTCGGGAGTGCTTTTTGACTGAAGACACCAATTTCACGCTAAGGCATTATTTAGCTTGATACAAACTTGATTAGGCTTTACAGGGGGAGTGAGAGAGAGAAGGAGGGAGGAAAACAGAGACAGAGAGGAGAAGGGAAATAAACAGCTTTGTGTCATACCGCATCGCTGGCGGACAGATTAACTCGCTAGTCACGCTCCTTCTGGGAGTAACAAGAAAAATATACACACACACAGCGCGTGTGCGCTCGGAGCGTGGCTGGTTGTTTGTTTGTTTGAGTAGACATATAATCAAGCATCTTATAAAATGCACTTCCCATTTTTGAAACAACCTCATTTTTAAAGGATTGCTTTTTTTCAGTTTAGTATTATTGCAGCTAAAATTAAAACTATATGTTAGACTTTAAACTAATTTTCAAATCACTATCACAACTATTGTTATATACTACCAAATTTTATCTTCCTAATAACTTTTCTTGAAGTAGTGAGGAGCTGTCAGGATGGACACTTCTACTGTAAATTCTAACTTGAGATGGAATGTCCAGTTTTTAACTATCCTAACCAGTGAGCAAAATATTTTAAAGCAATTCAGTGCTAAAAAAGATGGAGGATAAGTTTTAAAGTGAACAAAAACTATGACCTGTACTGTCAGTGGTCCAGCCTGTTATGTTCATATCTGCACAAAAGCAGAGTCACACCTGAAGTACCCAGAATTTAGTCCACAGAACTTTTTAAAGGAGCTAAAATGCTCCTTCAGATTTTTTATTGTCTGGATTCCTACTGTAGTCCAAAGACCCTCATATAGTCTCGTAATATCGACAGGAGTCACTTTGGCACAGCTGTACAATAAACTGCTCCTGATCAGTCCATTATGTTGTATAATACAGAAGAATAGATAACTCTGCAAAAAGAGTAAGCATGTAAGAGAGTCTAAATCTCTAAAACTGTGTGAATGTTTTATTGCCTGATTGTTTTCTACTGTGTTACTGTTGTGTTTCTTTCTCTTTGCATGTTGTGTTAATCCTAGGAGAAGGTGGTGGAAGGACAGAAGTCAAATACAGGACCTTCACCCAGAAGACAGTGTCTGTGTCGATGATATACTGTTTTGTTGCATTTTCAGTTAGTTTCATATTGTTTTTGGTTGCTATTCAGATAGATTTAAGCTTGTGGGTTAACCTTACAAGTCTCCTTTCTGCGTTTACTAGATTGCCAGGGTGACAAGTTATCATCAGTAGGCCCTTAAAAATGTCATCTCACAATTTTACAGCTTTTTTTGGTTTTTAATTTTTTTTCTGTTGACCAAAGTTGCCACTACACATTTTGCTGTGAAACCACACCTCAGTGTGCCAACCTTATTTTACAAGCTATTCTGTAGATTGATCAAGATACGACTAAAATTGAAGGGATGAAATAAAATGCTTCAAGTTTTCACTCAACCACAAATGTTGAGGGTTCAGGCTCCACCTCCAAAGTTTCTGAAATTTTAGAAAGTACTACCCACTTAGGGAGGAGTTTTTCCAGGGCAAAATCTTCCCAAATCCCAGGGGTGTAAAAGCAATGAGTTTCTCCAAAGCTTCGTATTCCCTGATAACAACGGAGCTACAGAGAGCCTCAAGGCTTATTTATTCACAAATAAAATTTTAAGCATTAGAGAAAAAAATATTCACAGCTGTCCCACAGACTTATCATTGAGTAGAGCAATAATGACTGCTGACTCTTTCCTATCGTGCTTTCCAAACTTACTACAATAATTTCTTCCTCTAAATCATCAGTATGTCTATGATACTCCATTCTTCTTCAAATAACGCTTACCATTAATTAATGCTACAATAAATATGATTAATTTATCTGTATCAACAGGATATGTACCACAGGCTCAAGGTGGTTGTAATAAAAAAATTACTTAAAAAGCCTTGATCCAGTTGTCTTAGCTAATTACATACCAATCTCCAACCTTTCTCTTATTATAAAAGAGAAGTTGTCAAACAGCTAACTGATCAGTGCGAAAGAACGGTCTATTTGAGGAATTTCAGTTAGGATTTAGAGTTCATTATACCACAGAAATTTCACTATTGAAGGTTTCAAATAATCATCTTATGGCCTCTTACAGCAGACTCATCTTTGTGCTTGTCCTGTTAAACTTCAGTGCAGCATTCAATAATGCTGTTTATAATATTTTACTACAGAGATTACAATACTCCTTTGGTATTAAAGGAAATGCGCACCAGTGGTTTGAATCATATCTAGACTCCAATTTGTGTATCTAAATGGGGAGCCTTCTTCACAAAAGAAAGTTAGTCACAGAGTTCCACAGGGTTCTGTGCTGGGCCCAATGCTTTTTACATTATAAATGCTTCCCTTAGGCAATATTATTAGAAAACATGGGGCACCAGGGTGGCACAGTGGATGAACAGCCGACCATACCTGTGGTGCCCAGCCCAACCTGTGACCCCTTCCTGCATGTCTTCCCCTATCACTCTCCCCTCACCTTCCTGTCTCTCTTCAATGTGCACAGTCTAAAATCCTTCTTCTCACATACAAGCACTTATATTAAAGACCTCACACTACCGTATCATCTCATAGAGCACTTCACTCTCAGACTGCAGGCTTATTTGTGGTTCTTAGACTTTATGAAAGTAGAATGTGAAGTAGAGCCTTCTGCTATCAGGCCCCTCTCCTGTGGAACCAGCTCCCAGTTTAGGTTCAGGAGACAAGACACCCTCTCTAGTTTTAAGAGAAGACTTAAAACTTTCCTTTTTGATTAAGCATATAGTTAAGGCTGAATCAGGTGACCCTGTATCCTCCCTTAGTTATGTTGCTATAGGCTCAGACTGCTGCAGGACTTTATGTGATAGACTCTTCTTTTGAAAAAGAGTGCACTGATTGTTGGGGTTGTTCTCCAGAATTCTGCAGGGCCTTTACCTTACAGTATAAAGTGCTTTAAGGCAACTGTTGTTGTGATTTGGTTCAATATAAATAAACCTGAATTGAACTGAAGTGAATTAAAGAACAAGGCTGAAGGTAATTTCAGCTGAAGTACCACAGTTATTGTTCTCTGGTAGATTAAATTTAATCGTTTAGCAAGCTGAGATGACTAAACAAGAAATGCATTTACAGAGAAGAGAAGAGAAGAGAAGAGAAGAGAAGAGAAGAGAAGAGAAGAGAAGAGAAGAGAAGAGAAGAGAAGAGAAGAGAAGAGTTCCAGTCAGTAGACTGCTTATCACCTCTGAGTCTTTAGCAGACAGTGCTTCTGCATTTTTAAAATTCGCCTGCACTGACCAACACACACCTTGACACCAATCTCACCATGCAATCTCTTATTCTCTGTGCTGTATCACTTTCCCTCCAATGCAGTCTGCCTATTTCATTCTGTCATGATGCAGACATAAAGCTTTTATTAGAGGCAAGACATACAAGAGAGGATCTCTGCAGAGCTTTCAGCACAATACAAGTAAAGTCACCCTAACTTTGCTGTGAACACGAGCTCCAACTTCAGTGGCAGGAGCTTCTTTTTTTTTAAACCAGTAAGTGGAAAAGAAAATTAGGATTACCTAATATTATAATTTTAAGATACGAAAGCAAGAAAAAAAAATCACATTTTCTTTTAAAACGTTTTTACTGTATTTGTTAGTATGGAGTCTCTTTCACCCTTGCTCTTCCACTTTCTCCTGCTCTCACTCACTCCATTGTAAGTCTCACAGCAAGACGCCCTTGCCTTTTGACTGGGAGGTGAATAGGAAGGAGTTAGAAAAACCAACTGAAGACTCCAGCACTAAAAAGAACCATTGGTAGGTCTATAGTAGATTGCACTACAAAGGCCCAGCAGAGTGTTTAATAAAAAGGGAACACAACACAAGCAGCTTGTTCTGTTGAAGGCTCCACGCTCTGAGGACAATGCACATTAGTCTGGGTCCAGGGTGCATGTGCGGCTGTGCGTCCAGACAAATGAATGAGTGTGCAAACGGCAAAAGGCAAGCTAGCTAAAGAAAAAAAAGACATCACAAGAAGAAAAAAAACTGAGGATGTTTCATGTATTAAAGAGTACTGTATATTAGTACATATGTATATTATATAAATAGAGACCCTAGCGCCATCTCCGAAAAGCATGAACAACACTATGAGATAAGAGAGCTTTATGAGAATTAAGAACCAAAAAAGCCTGACTTGACCTGTGACTTTAAACCTGTCCTAAAGCTCAACCTCAGAGGTTTATGCAAGGTTAGACCTGGAGATATAAGGCTTAATCACACACACAGTGAGTCCCCTCGTTTCCCAAAAGTCATCCTTCCAACAACAGTGTGTGTGTGCGTGTGTGTGTGTGTGTGTGTGTGTGTGTGTGTGTGTGTGTGTGTGTGTGTGTGTGCATGCATGCTGTGTGTGTTAGAGAGAGAAAAAGGAAAGGCAGCCCGATAAATATATTATGCATCAGCCAGGTGTGCAGAGGGGCACTGCTAATTGCCCCCACCACTAATGTTTAATGTACAGAATACGAAGAAGTGGGAGGTGGGGGGGGGTGAGATCACAGAGGGAGGGAGGTTGTTGGAGGGCAAAGGAGAGGAGAGGAAGGAGGTAAGGATGCTGAAGGAAAGGCAAAGAGGACTGATAAGGGAGGTGAGGAGAGAGTGTAATTCTGTGAGAAATGATAATGTTAATATTCCTATGCCAGGTCCTCATAATGCTTCACAGATATCATAGAAGCCTAATGGGCATATCGATTGATAAAGAAATTCAGCTTATGTCACTACACCAGCTAAATAACCAATAAGCTCCAACTAAGACAGCACAAACTACAATACAAAAGACTATTCAAACACCATAAACCCTTCAAAAAACAGAGCAGGCAAAATAGTCAGTGCTGAACAAAGAATGAGCCTATAAGAGACTGTAAAAGAAGCTTAAACACACATGCACACACACACTTGTAGGAAACTTAGAAGGGTTCAAGTCCTATGAGACTATCTAGTGGTGGGGGGATACAGGCTTGGCAAGAAAGGTCTGGACTGTGTGTGTATGTGCATGTGTATAGTCACACCAGCATCATCTTTCTCTTCTTAAAAGCTGAGGGCATAGGCATGCAACACGCTCAGCTACACTGTGACACACAAGCGTGTGTGTGTGTGTGTGTGTGTGTGTGTGTGTGTGTGTGTGTGCGTCTCCAGAGGGGTGGGTGTGTGTTAAGGTCCAGTGAGTTCGCAGCTGATAAACGAGGCTAGCTAAGCCGCTACAATGGCACAGTCCTGGCCCATGACGCCCCATTCTCACTCACTCACACACACGCACACACACACACACACACACACACGCACAACCAAACCAGGCTGGCTGCTGATAAGGAGTTGTCACTGGCATACACACACCTCACTGAGGGACTTCACCGTTTCTAGACGCACAGATGACTTCACGAGCGCACGTTTGCACACCCACACACACAAAAAAAACCTAACCAAGCCTACCAGATGACATGACCTTCTCTCATCCGTTATTTTTCAAACAAAAACGTTAAAGTCATTAATCACTAGAACACACTTCAGTGCGGTTTACAACTTGGAGGTGTCATGAATGGAACCCAAAAATAATAATCACTTAAATGTAAAAGACACACACTGATATAACAAAGGTCCAACATGAGAAACAACATAATACATACAACAGACACAGTAACCAGAAAAATAGAAATGGTAATATGTGTAGCTGCACACTGCAATGGTAACAACTGAAGCCTGATATTTCATTTAAGGAGGAGCAAAACTACCAACTAATCAACCAACGTCTCTTTGACAATGTGCTATTTAGCCATTTAAAATTGCTGTACAGGATTCTATTATATCAAGACGATAGGGTGCACTAATTCTGGCATGGCAGCGATTTTGATGTGTTTATTCTATTTTTGTTGTTTATTTCCCCTTTTAAAACATGGAAATATTTGTTATTACAGAACAATAACCAAACATCTTTCAGCTCTTCATCACACCATTGTTGAAGATTAAGCCAGGATCATCTGTAAATGTCACCTGATTTACTGATATAATCCAGTCAATAAGACCAATATCAGTGCAACATTACACCCAGGTTCTTTTATATGACATCTGGCCAAACTCTAGTGTATTGGTTTGACTGCATTTGTAGACAACAAACAAGCATGTTTATTTCTAGTGAGATTAGGGGTTACAGTAACATGTACTATTACTAGCTGTGTTCTGTTCAAGTATTCCTGAATACTGTCCTGACAGTGACAGTAAGCGACTATACACATTACCAGGATCCAAAGATTGAAGCAGCTAAAAGGAACTCAGCCATCAGTACTTTTTATTATTTAACCCTGCACTTTTGTTCTGTCTGTAATGAAAAAGGAATATTCTGCTTGTTTATATTCTACTCTCTGAGCTTTCAATTGTGTCGTAATTTGATTCTAATTGAGTGCAAATCAACATGAGCCCATTACTTTCAATGCGTGGTACTGCTGGGCTCCACCAATCACCAATTACATTAGCTTGTTTTGTCCCATTAAAAAAAAACAACTACCAAAAACTCAAATCCAACCCCTGCTGAGCAGTCAATGGAATTTTTAACAAAGCTTTCTGAAAGCTATTTAATGGTTCAGCAAGCCTTAATGCAAAGCCACTACAGGCTTTTATACAGGAGTTACCCAGTGTGGTTGTACACACACTGATTGCGCTATTGTTAATGCTACTTATAACAGCACAAAAAATAATGTCCATTTTTAGTCAAAGTAAACAGATCTCACATGTCTAATGCTTATACTAAGAGACATACCTGCAAAAAGAAGGAAAAAAACCCACAATGTTGTTTTCAACCCACGTGTGTGGGGTGTCTGAATTTTATGAGAGCCAGTTGCCTTATGAAAGTCTCTGAGCTTTGCCAAAGAGTAACATTAAAACTGCTCTAATGTCAAAGCCAGATGGGAAGAGAGGCAGAGGAGAAAGAGAAAATAGACAGGAAAGTGAGAGTGGATGAGAAATGAGAGAATAACTGTACTGTATTATACACACACCACGCAATCCTTCATACTGACACTGCTGGCGGATATTGAGACGATGCTGGTTTTAAACAAAAAAAACCAGCATCGGAAACGTGCTAGGGCATGTGCTTACTGTCAGTGAACAGTGTTGTCATAAAAATGGAATTTCTGGCATTGATATAGTACCTTGAAAAATATTCAATATTAATTTTGATATCACAGGGAAAGATTCTGACAACACTGAGGTTTAAGCTGAATACAAGAAGGCTGTAATGAGCTGCAAAATGCAGGTCAACTCAGTGAAAATGAGGAGAAAGAAGCGAGAAAGTGTAGAAAATGAGCACTAAAACAGACATTTAGAACCAATATGCAGAGAAAATGTCAACTTTTGGCTAAAACTACATTGCACACATGACCTGCTGTTTGCACTAATAGTTGCATGTTAATTTTGCCTTTGTGGGAGTAGCATAATCAGAAATTACCATACTGCCTTGTAACTCAATGACATTTCCAGTCACAATTCACTTTTACCCACATTTGGTGGGTTGGCAGCTGTTAATTTCAAGTCTTGAGCAGTTAATTGACAATAACTTTAACTCCAGGCAATGAATAATTACCATCCTAGAGTTTCTTATTACATTTAAGCCATGTACTTACAGGAATTATTATGCATCCCCTACTAGCGTGATTGAAGCAAGATGTATCATTAGTCCATTCTGTGATTAGTCAATCAGCATAATGTGAAACCATTTTGATGATGAATTATTTAAGTAATTTTTTTGAGTACAAAAGCCAAGTATTTCCTGCTCCAAAATTCTCCAGTGGGTGGATTTGCAGCTTTTCCCTGTCTTACATTGAAGTTGTAATTGCAGTATCTGAGAAAACTGTGATGAACCTTTGATTTTCATTTAATTTTATTTAGTGAGGCTTGCTATGATGTATGCATTGGAGACGAGGCCGCTAACAAAAAGACAGGAGGTGGAGCTGAAGGTGGCGGAGTTGAAAATGGTAAGATTTTCATGGGAAGTGTCAAGCAGGGACAAGATTAGAAATGAGTGGACAGGAGTAGAAATGAGACCAAGTTAGAGAGGTAAGGCTGAGATAGTTTGGACATGTGCAGAGGCGGGATAGTGGATATATTGGACAAAGGATGATGAATATGGAGCTGCCAGGCAGGAGGAAGGAAGACCACAGAGAAGATACATGGATGCAGTGATGGAGGGCACGCAGAGGGTTGGTGTGACAGAAGAGAATGCTTGGGATAGGGTGCAATGGGGGGCAATTGATCCACTGTGGCAACCCCTAAAGGGAGCTGCCAAAAGAAGAAGAGAGTCCAGCAATAAATTGAGAAGTGCAAAAAAAATTCCAGCTACAGTGTTAGTATTACGTCAGTCAGCTGAATACAGACAACAATAATGTAACTGAAAATCTGTTTACACGCACTGGTGGAAGGCAGATGAAAACGAGAAGGATCGCGAAGAGGTGAAACAGAAAGAGAGAGAGAGAGAGAGAGTAATACAGAGAAAGGAGGAGATCAAGTGGAAAAGACGTCATTAGCCTAGAACAGCTCGGCTCAGCTCGGCTCAGCTCAACTCAGCGCACACCGACAGCAAATCCAACCTGCCCTTCTCTCCCTCTTGGTCAAAGTGCTCGTTTGGCTCCACCAACTGCAAACAACACTCTATACAAACCAAATAAATGCTAAAAAGTAAGTGCTCCACCCCCCCCCACCCCCACCCCCCACCTCGCCCAATCTTCCCTCTCTCCTCCATCTCCCTGTCATATGCGCTCAACTCCCGTTTAATGTCCTGCAAATGAAGCGGATTTATTAATGTGTAATTAAGTAATAATCATCACTACATAATGCATGAGAGACTCAAGGGGCTAAGAGCTGAGAGAGAGAAAAAGGAGAGAGATAGGATAGCGAAGCTGCCGGAGCAGACAGGGAAGACGAGAAGGAGATTTTTGCTGCCTCGCCTCGCTAAAGACACACATTAAAAACGGATTAATCCACTGAAATAATATTTTGATAAGAGCGAAGCTGCATTCTTTCATTTCTTCCACACGCTCGCTCCTCCTTTTCTCTCACCCCACCAGCGAGTTTCATGGGCCATCGTCACACCCTTAGTCCATGTTCAATTAACAAACTGCAATTAGGCAAGTCCCCTCACTTCTAACAAGGCCTAATCACTGTAAAGGCAAGACTGGTCAAGTAAATCCTTCAGAAGAACATAGACACGGTGATGAAACACATAGGAAGAGGAAGATGAAGACTAATACAGCTGTTTTTTATGGTTGTATTGGCTATACTTTTTTATTGCTACACTGTTTGATTAGATGGGTATACTCTATATGAAAGAAACCAGTTCTTTAACTGTCATTTGTACTAAACTTTTAGTGAACTGATATCATTATTGGCATTTTAATAATTGCATGACTGTCCCAGTTAGATTTGCAATCATCTGAACTACACATTGACCCTTAAGGTTTTTCACATTAGAATATGTGACAGTCAGAAAAAAGTCATAAATGTCAACCGAAACAACAAAAAACATAATTGCTAATGGTTAATGGTCTTGATTTTTCTGTTTAGATAAATTCTGACAAATGACAACGATAATAAGAGTTGAATTATCACCCATTAGCTAGCACAGCCACCATGTGGCTGGCAGGAGATGGATAAGGTGGATTTTGTCCTTCTTTGTTATTGTTTTGGTATGCCTGGCTGGCCAGTAACCCCGTAAGCCAGCCAGCCAGTCAGAGTTGGGTGAGCAGGTGAAAGACAGAAGAACATGAAAACACAGATAATCCCCCTGGTGATGCTCACCTCACCCTGGCCTCCATGGCTCCCTCCCTCTTGCCCACTCACCTGCTATGTGCCACTGCACTGGACCCAGACACCTTTCCTCCCTCTACCTTTTACCCTTCACCCCCTCTTTTCTCCTCCATCCCTCCCTCCATCTTCCCCCACTGCCCGGTCTTGCCAAGCTGTCAGTGGGGCAAGGTGTGGAGGGGAGATAGCAACATGCATGTACACACAGATGAATGAGTGCACATACACAAAACACATGGTGCTTATGCAAGCTACACTACAAGGGCTATGTTACCTTTGCTGCACACAGACACACACACACACACAGAGTGGTGGTCGTCAGCCTCAGCTTTGCTTTGCTCTGCTTCGCTTGGCTGCCTGACTAAAGCTAAGCTCTGGTTATCCAAGCTGCTGAGACCAGGCTGCCGTAGTGACACACACACACACACACACACACACACACACACAGCTTTCGTGTGCATGATGCATGCAAACACACACAAAAAAAAAATTCAGATCTTGCAAGAATAATAACACACACAATGCAGAGATGGAGCAGCAGTGGACAGATTCACTGTTCCACAGCGGATAAACTGCTCACTGACAAACTGCGCTGAGTATCAACAACACCACAACAGGGGGCTATAACAACCACAGTCTGCCCATCTTTCACTGAGTTATTAAATCATAATCAGCTGGAACTTAATGCAGTGCAATTTACTTTTAAAAGATAGAAAATATAAACAAGTAACAAGCAATTTATTAAGAAAAACTGCCATGCCAGAGGAAACTGCTCTAAACACTTTTAATGCTGTTTTAATGCATTTTCTCTACAAAACCATAAAGAAGAGGGGAATCAGTGGTGGTAGCAATGACTCTGGGTCATATTTTAACCCAAAACTACATATGCAATATTTTCATCATACTCCTTTCTACAGAACGCTTCACAAACACACATCAAACCCAGTTTCGCTTTTGGAGCGCCTCCTTTATAAAACACAGAATTGAATTATTTTTATTGGACACCCAGTTATTCCTCAACGATTAAATTTGTATTATAGCTACAGAGATGCGCTGCATGCATCAACTAAAAACTGAAAGGGGATTTAGAGTAGATTGCTGAGGAGGCTGTGGATCTGTAGGCTGTCAGTGACAATCACATCCTCTTCCATATGAAAACCCTGCTTCCCTGGATGGAATGAAAAACAACAGTCTCAAATTGTTTTCCTGTACATATTACTCACAATAACACAAACATAGCCCCCGAGGGAACACGCACTCTGTCAGTGTCCTGTGTGGTGTATGTAACCTCTCCTGCTATTGACAAATTAATCTCACCCTGCCTCAAATGGAACAGGCTTATCCTCTGAACCTGTAGGAGAGGCTGAAATCCGTCAATGAAAGTCATGCTGCTAATCAAACTAACCACCCGGTTCGAATCACTGTCAGAAACCCACTTGCTTCCTAGAGAGTCCCAGAAAGGAAAGGTCTGTATGGTGGAGGAAATGGGGGAGGGGGTGGCGACCACATGGTCAGTTCATCCCGTTGCCCATCTGGGTCCCATAAAGGAAACACAGAGGCCAAGGACACCACATGCCCCCATGTATGATGCCCACTCACCCATGCACAGCAATGAATACCATTTTTATGATAATGGAGGAAATCGAGGCCTCCTTTTGCCAAATTAATACAGATTTTTTCTTTCAATTCATCCCACAGAATGAAGACAAACTTTTAGAAAATGAAACACTGAATTCCAGCACTGCATGCGTGCCCAGTATTGCAGGGCATACGTTTTCAAATTAAATGCGGGCTAAATCTAGTAGAGAAAACTGAAAATGCATGTAAATATTTAAAAGAGCGCAAATGCATATAAACCATCATGGACCTCGCTTCCCTTATGATGTTGGAGTTTTAAACGTTTGAACAGGAAATGAGCATCTTAAGCCAATTTTGGTGTAATGAAAATAAACACGAGGGACCCTAAGCACACGCAAAGCGAGGTCCAAGTGATTTGATTTGGGTCAAGCAGTCAAATATATTAAAACAAAGCACCAGCGTGCAGTTTAGGACTTCATAAAAACCCCCTCAAACACAGAGATAAACCACATTATACGGGCTCTTAATTAAGTGAATCACAACGTCGGTCCGAAAGCACACCCCACTGTCAGAAAATGACGCACCAGCGATCATCTTGACCTGACAGCTCATTGAAAAGCCTTATTCCAGCGGACGGGAGAAATTCAGCTGTAGCTCTCTCATCTTATTTCGGCCAGTGATGGAAGCCTTTGAAAAAGTAAGGTTTAAGCTAAATGCACTTGTGTTTTCACTTTAACACTGTTATGGCCAATTCATGGTCATTTAGTGAACCAAAAAACAAAGCTGAGCCTAAGCACAAGTTTGATTTTTATTGCGACACTTTCACCTGTGTTGTAAAACTACACACAGACTTCTCTGCGAGCCTTTTGGGGGGGGGAGGAGGGGGAAATTAAATTCAATTATTTAACGGAAGGCGCCGGAGTTGGCCGTGAATTCGCGGTCCTCGGTTCAGTCGCCGGGGCTCCTCTCGTCACACATAAGTAGTGCCCCTTGACAGAAAGTAGCCTGTGAACAGTTTCTTACCTTTAACAGAGCGAGGTTTGGCCTGCTTTCGCCTCGACATCTCTGCCCTCGAGCCGCTTTCTTTCGTTCGCTACTTGTTTTTGTTCCGGTCCGCGTTTTCACTGAACCATACAGGCGGACGCAGCCTCCCGCACTCCGCTGCTGCTTCCTTCGCCTGTTGCAATGCGGCAGCGTCAGTCTGTGAGTGAGAAGCGGCCCTCAGTCCGACGACACCGGGAGTGAGGGGAGGGGGGCTTCGAGGCGAGACTCGGCTCCTCTGTCGCTGGGGCTCGCACAACCTGTAGAATAAACGAGGGGGGGGAGAACTTCCCGTTGGTAGTCCCCCTTCTCTTTCGTTGCCGCCACACCGACTACGCTTTTTTAAAAAAAAAAAAGAATTTCTTCTCTCTTCCCGGCACGCGCTTTGCCTTCTCCGGTGAAGCCCGAGCGCTCGTGCTGCTCCCGACTTTTCTTCCAGGACCGGGGCGCGAGCTGCCACCCGCGCGCGTGGCGAACACCTGAGCAGGTCCCGAGCTGTGTGAGGGAAAAGTGACGGTGGCAACCTTCGGCTGCGAGGTGGCGTGGCCACAGAGGTACGTGACGGTCCAGGTGATGAGTGGCGGCGGACAGTGTTTGGGAGATTGTTTTCAAAATGAACCGTGGCTTCTTCCCCAGCGCTCCTTTCGTCTTCGACTGGGTTTGTTTTAGTTTATCGAAACTATTTCAGTCTGTTTTGTTTTTCTTATCCCTCCAGGAACCAACCGAACCGACCAGCCTTCTGGGTTCCGTCCTGATAATCTATACTAGGCAGTGGTGGTGGTGGTGGTCTGGTGGCATGGACACTGCGCTCTTCCCCTGCATCTCCACCCCACGGGGAATGCTGCTTTTACAACCCACGCTTTCTTTTTTGTTAATATTTCCCAATGTCCTAACGGCGGTATTAATAGCAGCCTAATATTTCTACCAGTCTAACCCTTCGCTAGCCTCTGTCTCCCTGCTTTTTCTTTGTCCTGACTCTGGCTACCAGTCTCCCTCCTCCTCCTCTGCCTGCCTCTGCTGGCGGGGCTGCGGCGTAGACACACATAATAAAGCCAAGGCAGGCAGTGCTTGGCTGGAAATGTAGCCGCGTCCCAGCAGGGGGATGTGAGAGAAGGGTCCCGGCGGGGGAGCGCTCTGATCCCGCAGGGAGCAGCTCGGCACAGCCCGGGTTGGCTGAGGCAGAGAGGCAGGAGAGAGGCAGGCTGTGCTGACGGAGAGAGAGAGGGGAGGCATGGAGAGAGTTAGGCAACAGCGCCCAGCTGTGGCCAACAGGCACAACTACAACAGGGACTCTGAGACTACAGAGGGAGGAGACAGAGGGAAAATGTGGAGTTGGATTGAAGTGTGGAAGAGGTTTTATAGATTAAAATGTGCAATAAGTAACTCTGACTTCTAACACGAGGGTTAATCGGTACCAGTGATTGAGTGATGTCACCAAGCTGACAGGAAACAAGACGGTGATGACATCATTTAACTGTGTGCAGCAACCAGTTGTCGAATCATACCCACAGTTACAGCAGTGCTCTTTCCATTTGAGTCTGTCCTCTTCCTCTGTGAAGCAATAGTTGATGGAAACTATTATATGGAAACTTTCTTTGGCCTCCTTGTTCAAAATTAATGTAAATTTTTTTTTTGAACAAGTGGATGGCAGGATGGCAACAAATTACAGTCTTGCCTATATACATGTAGTCGTAAGTTATTATCGTCTAAGTTTTGTTTGTTTTTTTAAATTACTTCACATAGATGAACTAAACTGCCAGGTCAAATTTAAACTGAGTAACTTTTGATGCCACTAAATGTTGCAAACATTTTTTTTTAACTTTCAGTTCTTGCTGTGCCTTTTCTTTAACATCATGATTCTGCAGCTCGAGGCATTTTGGATATTTCCTTCTTTTTCTGTGACTTAAACGTCCCCTTGTCCCACCATCCTCTCGGGGTAGACATGGGGTGCACATATTCTGCAGGATTATATCTCGAGAAACAAAATATTTAAAGACCGAGACCCGTGAGCTTGCCAGAAGCATCTGTGGATTCATTCAACGGTCCATTTGCGGCATAACATTTCTTCACAGGATTTGTGCCTTATTTTTGGATTGCAGACAGATTTCGATTTGAAGTGCTCACATTTTAGAGGTTTTATCACCTTAATTATTTGTGGTGGGTTAATGTGTGTGCAACAGTTTCTGACAGCGCTGGGTTTAGGCCTATTCGTTTAGGTTGAGCGGGACATTTTCCACACTTTGGATAGAGACTTCATGAAATGAAATGTCTCTTGCTATCCATTCGTGTGTCTACAGAAGCACGGCTCTTCATCAGAGGTTTCAATTCTGCTGAGCCATTTCCTTGAAATAAATGTGCTTTGGATGCGCCCGTGGCCCTCAAAGAAAAACCTTTCTTCTGCTTTCACATTGAAAGCCACGGTGAAAATAAGTCATTCCACTTACTGTAAAGACATAATTCAATTAGCCACACAAGTGTGTGCATTTATGTGAATATGCATGTGCGTGCATGTGTGTTGGCCCGTGTTTGTGTGTCGTCTTTAGAGCTCCTTTTATTTCCAGTAAAGAAAAGAGGGACATGTCTGTGGACAATGTGAAGCAGACAAAGAGGGGAAAAAATGAAAATCACTGGGTGCTTTGTTCTTCCCTCTCTGCTCCAACTGAGCGCTCTCTGACCGCAGCTGAGCTTTTCCATGTTCTCTCTGTTTCTCTCGCTCTCTCGCTCTGACTTCCCCTCTCCTGTCTCTCGCTCTGGTTGTCATGGATAGCTGGGTAACGTGGAGCTCCCTGTGTTGACCAGCAGGACCGCAGATTGAGCCTCCCTGCCCCCCAGCCCACCCCGTCCTCCCGTGGAGAGACAGGGCAGCCTTTAAGATTGACCCCCCGCTGGGGTTTGCAAGGGTTGCGGGGGAGGGGAGGGGGTTCCTTGTCTCTGTGCACTCCATACCCTCCCTTGTCTCCCTCTTCCTCACCCTCCAACCTTCACCCTTCCCTCCAAATGAAATGAGTGCACGCCAGGAAACCCATGTGTGCATTTCAGCGTGTGTGTGTGTGTGTGTGTGTGTGCGCGCATGCAAAGCTCCCCCAGTGTGACTGCTGCTGGCATGGAGGGGCAAAAGCCCTCACTCAGTGGTTGGTCCTCCTTCCACCCCTGTCCCCCCTCCTCATTTCTGCCGGTAAATACAAAGAGTGGGAAAAAAGCCCACATTACAAGCTCCTTAAGGGTCAAGGACAGGCCCCACTCTGAATAGCTTCTAAGAGTTGTATTGTTGATTCACATAGCCAGCGATTACACCCTCTGTCATCTCCACACGGATTTGGCTTTTTTATACGCACAACAAGAGAACATCAAGTAGCAGCCACTGAATAAGTCGGCCAACAGACATGCGGTGGGAATTGATACAGACAGCACATCAATGGAATAAACCAGGGGCAGATGTAGAATTACAGCCACAAAATGGGGATTTGGCTTAAAGATTTCATACCTCAACAGCAGTCAGTTTTACAGCGATGTGGAATGTGAGAGCGCTGAGATTAGGAGAGAAATAAAGGTGCCAGAAGTATGTGCATTTGTTTCATAAATGCATTCTGCTCATGTTGCTGTGGTTACATTGTCTTTGTGAAACAAGGAAAAAAACCCACCATTGTGTACTTTTTATTAGCTGTTATGTGAGGTCTCCTCTCATGGGTACATTATACTGGGGCAAAACTGAACTAAGTTAAATGTATGTGACCAAAAATGAAGTGTCACTACTGTGGAGTCTGTGTGAGTTGGATTTTGAAGGAGGAAAAACCTTCCTACAGAGTTTCTAAGACACGTAGTTGTAAAGCTTTCTTCATTTGCAAAAGTTGAGGATGAGCATTTTTTTTAGTCTACATGAAAAAATGAAAACAATATTAATGGTATCAGGAAATACTGCAGACGTCTTCTGCACTATCCTTTGATTTGTTACTGACACAAGTAGTTATATATCTCCTGAGTAGGACTAAAAGCATTTAGTGAATAATTCAAACCATCTGCTATTAATTCTGTTAACTCACGTGGGAAAACTGGAATGACGCTGTTGCCAGTTGTTTCTGATTTTGTGTCATTTTACCGGAATGAAACTCTTTCACTGCTTACCAGTCATTGTGAAGAGCTCTGTGAGTTTCAGTCCAGCTTGTGCATAACAGAGAACGTACACAGGCTGTTGTCATCACAGTGCGCACAGCAGGTTGAACGCTCAAAGTTTATAAATTTATACAGACTGCAAATGTGTTTTCCTCAAACTGAAATTGGTTAGTGATACCGCTGCAGCACCCAGTGGCACCTCATATTTCTTAGTCAGCAATTTACACTTTATCTCATATTTCAAACAGAATACAATGCAGTGAGTGCATCTTCAGAATGAAGGTCTTTACTTTGGATTACTTCAACATCACATGTAACATAGAATGTATGCAGCATTCATACAATAGTACACTCTTAAGAGGAACCTCTCTAATGGGAAATAAAGATATTGCTTTGCTTGACCTTGTAGTCTCACAAGTTCAAGTGAAAACAGCAATGTTAATGTTAATTTACAGTTCTATAGAGCATATGCATTTACATTTTGTCGTCCAGAGAAGTCAGTTTTCCCTTCTCAGTTTCCTCGCATTAACTGTACATAAAAGATGGATGTAGCCACCGAGAAATCCCTCATTTGTTAGTAAAGAGCTGAACATTTTCTTATTTTGACAGGACGTGATAAGCGGTGGGAGGCCTTGAGGTGACTTGTTGTGAATTGGTGCTTGTTGAAATGAATTGGATAAGCTAGACCAGCCATAAACATATCCCTATTTATGTACTTTTCTTACATACTCTTTTAGTTTTTTCCCCCTTGCTTTTTTATTTATTTATTTGTTTGTTTATTTTTTTTTTGTTTGTGCGTAACTTCTGTTATCCATATTGCAAAACAATGAAGCAATGCAAAAGCCGAAGATGGTTGTATTTTTGATATCCTGTCTGCTTCTCAATAAAATATTTGAAACATAAACATATCCTGGTTTATCATCCTTTTTTGCCATTATGAGGACAATAACTTACTGGCTGAGCCCAAAAACTAGTGAGCCAAAGTGTATTTTTCCCATACGGCTCTATTTAATCTGACTTCTTTTTCCAATTGGACAAGTCATCCCCGGCTAGCCACTGGTAAGAATGCATTTTGGCACTGGCATCACTTTTTAAACCCAGACTCCTTGATTGTGATCAATCTAAGCAAATTAATAATGTTTCTCAACAATGCATTTGATATTCAGCTTCTACAAGAAATATTGCAGGTTCTGGGTGGCCCTGTGGAGTAGTAGTTAACACATTTGCCATACGTGGAAAAAAATTCCCAGTTTGAGACTGGGTAGAGGCACACGCTCAGCTTCAAGGGGTCAGAAGTAAGTGTACTCCTAGTACCAGTCCCAAGCCTGGATAAATGGGAGGGTTGTGTCAGGAAAGCCATCCAGCATCAATTCTGTACCAAATCAAACACGTGGATCCATCCACTGTGGCACCTCTTGCAAAATAAAGCAAGTGATGCAACTGGAGGGCAGCATGACTGAATATTTTTTTATACCCAAGTGCTTGTCAGATTGTCAGACTTCACCTGAATCCCCATCACATCAGTTTTGAAAACTTAGCCAAAACTAGCAATCCAATAAGTCAGCTGATGCCATACTGCGAATGATCAGGTGAGAAAGTTGGCGTAATCCAAAATTCTCTCTTATGCACTTGTTTTTTAAAAAAAAATGTCATACTTCCGTAGCAAAAATTACAATTAGATGGGCCCAGAGTTGGGGGCAGATGTTGCTAAAGTCTCACTGCAGTTTCTCCACATTAATGTTAACCTGAAAAAGGCCCGTTTAATGCGTTTACTCTCCTTTTCATGTTCAGCTCATACACACAAATTGTCCCATGTACGGCTCTGTGTCTCACAGGAATCAAAGCCTGATATTGTTGAGGTGAGGAGGTAGTGCAGCAGCCTCCACACTCTTACAAAGTGCTCCTGAACATGGGTTCATTGTGCTGCTTGCCTGCCTGCCACTAGTGGATAGAGTTCATGTTGTATTTATGTGGCCTAAAGCACACTCGCTCCCTCTCTTCCTTTATTTCTCACCCTCCCTGCCTCCCCGTCTCACTCGCTGCCTGTCTTCTGCGGCGTTGAACTCTCGCCAGCTCCACTAGGTCTCCCCTCTGCAGACAACAGTGTTCCATCTCGTTGCTTTTGCCCTAGATAGCGTCTATTTTTATAGGGAATAATTAGACACATAACTGATTTAAATACTAATGCTAAGCCGTGTTTTTTTTTTGGTTTTTTTTGTCTCCACTTAATGTGTGCTGGGTGCACAGTGCCAAAGGTAAAAAAGTGCACGTGCGCACACACAACCACAGTGTGTAAAGTGTAATTTTTATGCAGGTAGAATTAGTAGTGGCATGGACAGAATGCAGTCTTCTGTGTTATTTGGAACTTATGTGAATTTCAGGATATGCATATGCTACACGCACAAGTACAAATATGTGTGTGTTTGTAATTGTGCGAGCTCACAGGGGGCAGTAGCATGTGGTGTGTGTGCCTGTATAGGCTGCATTCATTATCTGATTCGAAGGTGAAAACAAGGGAGAACCTTTAGCCTCCGGTTATTTATTATTAAATATTCAGTGTGGAAACAGAAAAAAGATCAACATTACTTTTAATATTTGTTTTGAGCATTTGTTTAGCCTGTTAATTTACACCCAGTCTCATGTGCCAAGGCCTTGGAGGAGGTATTAATGTGTTTATGTGTGGATCTTGACAGCCACAGCAACCTAAGTCTCTAAAGAAAGAAAACAGAGGGGTAATGGTGACGATGAACCTTCTGTTCTGGGTTTAAATGGGAATTATTACGATCTTCCTTATTTTACCATTCCGATATTTGGCCATCTTTAATATGAGCATCAAAGTATCAAACACTTATATGAATACTTCTCGTCATTTCACAGTTTGTACATCCTTGATTCCTTTCCTAGCCTTCTCTCCTTGCATCTTAATTCCTCAAATCAGAGCAGAGATGTCAGCAGAGACAAGAATGAGAGGGAAGAGAGAGAGGTAAAGTCAGAAGGCAACAAAGACATCTTCGCTTCTGTCCATTGCATTGTTATAGCCTATACTTAATGAGCTCTGTGAGTTTTTATATATCTCCACTGGTCTGATGTCCATTCCTTGTGTTCCTTGACCCAAGCCATTCTCTTCCACTTGTTGTTCTTCCTTAGAAGTGGCTTCTTTGCAGCAATTCGACCATAAAGTCCAGATTCACGCAACACAGTTGATGTTGAGATGTGTGTGCTACTTGAACTCTGTGAAGCATTTAGGTGGGCTCTTATAAGGGGTGCTGTTAACTTGTGGTTTCTGAGGCTGGTAACTGTGACGAACTGATCCTGTGCAACACTTGGTCTTCTTTTCTTGGGGCGGTCCTGATGAGTTTCATCATAACGTCTGAATGCCTGCACTTGGACTGTCGTTTTTCTTTACTTAGTTCAGTCGTTCTTGCCATAATATGGATTAGAACATTACTCAAATAACGCTATTCACTGTATACTAACGCTACCTCTTTACAACACAATTGATGGTCTCAAAAACATTAAGAGGGCAAGAAATTAACTCTCGACAGACACAGCTGCACAGCTGAAAGCCATTCCAGGCGAATACCTCGAAAAGCTGACAGAGAAAATGCCAAGATGTGCAAAGTGAGCACATTTCCCATAATGTCTAATCTTTTATTGAAGTGAATGTTGTAAAAATATTATTTTTAAGTATCATTGTGTTCACTAAAATCTATCTAAATTGTGGCGTTTCTGTCCAGAATTCAGAAGTGAGAAAGTCTGAGTTGAAAGCATAGACTGTATGTAAAAGATGGACATAGTTGCTGCGACATCACCCACTGGCGTCTATTTAAAAGTTTAAGTTGAATATTTTTACCATTGCCTACTTTTTTGACAATTAATTTCTTGACTATGGGGTGGATCTAACTGAGAAGTCAAGGTCACAATAACAAGATAGCCACAAGGTTTCCAATTAAGAAACATTGCTTTATTATAATTTATACCTTACATGTGACTACAATGTATAAAATGGACATAATGCTTTATTAAAGAACTTTTAAATGGAAAGCAATAAACCGTAAACCCATCAGAAAAAAAGTGCTTATGAAGGTCACAAATCAAGGGAGTAATTGAGCCATTATCTCTTTATACAATCAAACCTCTTTAAACAACCAGAGGTCGCCCCCAGCTGGTCATTTGAAAGAAAGCAGATTTAAGCCAAGCCAAGCCAAGCCAAATTTATTTATAAAGCACTTTAAAAACAGTAACCACTGACCAAAGTACTGTACATAAAACATCAGGACAAGAGAAGATAAAATTTAAAAGG
>VUQK01014736.1:0-16413 GCA_015106715.1 Bujurquina vittata
GCCAAGTAGTACAGAGACAAGCCTCAGAAGTTCTGGGACAAAGTTTTATGGACTGATGAGACAAAGATGAACCTTTACCAAGGTGATGGAGAGGCTAAAAGATTGGCAAAAGAAAGTCTACAGAAACACTTCATCTGTCAATTTAAAGAAAGACACAACAAACTGACAGGGAGATCCTTCATCACGCAGCAAGATAAGGACCCAAAACTACAGGAGTTCATCAGAGGTAGGAAAAAGGAAGGTTCGGCAACTAAATATTAAGTCTTATTCACTTTAATCAATTTAAAGTTTATCTGTTGTCTCATATTGATTTTTGATGTCAAACCTAAATGTTTTTAGTCTACAGCAAAAATAAAGGGGTTGGCCTCACTGTTCCAATACTTCTGGAGGGGTGTATATTATTGTGAACTGAGCACCATTTAAAATTGGTAGTCTAGCAAAATGAGACAAAAGGCAATGGCTTTGAATTTTCAGTTAACTCACCTAACATTTTAATATTTTCTTCTTATAAATTGAATAGAAAAGAATAGTCAGCTAATTAAGACCAGCTGTAGATACTCACTAAAAGAGACCCTGTTTTGCAGGTTAGTTTCTTGTTATTCTCCACATCTTAAAAAGCCAACTTGCTGTGCAACACAAAACCAAATAAAAGGAATGCACTAATAAATATTTGTGACCATTAACAAATTAGCATGCATTTAATTGGAAACCTATGGTAATAAAAGTCAAAGAGCTATCCCTGTTTTCTGTGTGAACACAGTAGAAATTGAGGAGTTGGCATCTTTAACATTAAATCTTATGTCTGGTGTAAGATTTCACTGGAGAAAATCTCCAGCAGATTGCTGTATTTAGTTCTGTACCTGACCCAAGTGCATCACTGTCAAATCTGACTAGCAGCAACTTTGCACACAGGCCATAACATTCTCACAGAAATGCTCACACACACATACACACATATATATATACAAAAAAAAAAATCAAGTCCAGAGTCATGAAAGAGACCACATACTTTCACACCCTTCTCATCTCATCTTGTTACACATCTGGATCCTGTATTCCTTCGCTCTGTATATCACTCTCCTCCTCCTTTCTTCCTCCCCCTCGTTCTCTCTGATCCTGCTCTCCTCCTCTCTGTAGTGGGGCTCCTCTGATCAAAGGCCCCATGGCTGATGGCATGCAGGCCGTTTAACAGGGACACTCCATGATACAGTGGGGGTACTCTGCTCTAGCCTGGGGACTGCATTCTCTTCCTTTTCTGACTTTTCTGACAAAACACCCTTTTTGGCAAAGTACAGTGTCCTGCTTTCAAGTGCCTGTAAAGACTAGATCCATTTTGGGCTACTGTCACTGCTACTGCTGATGATGACACACTTTTACGGTAGGGAGAGGAGGTCGGGAGACTGGATGGGGGCTGTGGAATGACTGAAGAAGAGGGGTAGGGACAAGATCCGGTTGGGGTTGTGGAGGGGGGCAAGCTGGGAAGCCATGCAGTGTGGCAGCCCTGATTTATGTGCCCGTGGATATCAAAGGGTCCTGCACTTGGCTGTTTCCAAACCATTACAGAAGAACAATAAACTATGGACACTCTTTGATCACAATCTTTGTGCAAATGGAAACAGGACAACAAATGCATGCCTGGTAGAATCAGGGTGAGGTTGTTGAGGATGCTATGGGTAGTGGGGGTACAAAGGCAGAAGCGGGCAAACAGGTCACAGTATCTGGAAAAGAGGTCACTTCGACACAACACCCCTTCCTCTCTTCTCCACCGAGACATGGGGGTAAAAGCAAAAACAGGAAATTCCACATTAACACAAAAAAGAGCCAATGTAAACAATCAGATGAATGACACTTGACCTGAGCTCTAGTGTGAGAGATGCCTAAGGCTTCCCTTTCTCTGGTTACATAAGCATCTCCTTACTGGGCACCCACTTTACCAAGCTTCTCCTCCTCCTCCTCCTCCTCTCTTCCTGTGCTAATCTCCCCTCTCCATCCACCACTCACACATCTAGGCAGTCACAGACAGAGTCGCCAACATTTGCCTTTTGGTGAATGAAATGAGCAGCCACAGAAGCCGCAGTAAGATTTTTATTCTCTTCTTCTCACTAATGAGTCCCTCCTTGTGTCTTTTTGCGCTCACATCAATCAGGAAGATGATGAGAGAGAGAGAAAGTCCCAATAGGGCATCCATGGGAGGCCACACAAGAAGGAGAGTTCAAAGGCAAAAACTGAACCCTGACACAAACACACACAAGCAGACTTTGATATCCAAATATGTCTGTGTGTAACACAAACATTCCCTTTAGACACACTGCACAGTGCGTGTGTGTGCAGGCAGTTTGGATTTATGATAGCAGGGTGTATGCCCAGTGATGGCAAACCTTACTATACATGGAGAGAGAGGTGGAACAAAAGAAGGTAACAATTTTCTGATGTGGAAATTCTCATTTCTACCCATTTAGTTGATTTAAAAAATTGACTGGAAAAAGAAGGTGAGCATATGTCATTCAGTTATCATTTTTAATGACATTTCAATTTCAACAAACAAAAAATTACACAAAATTAAATTTGCATGTGTTTCAAATACCGCAAACCAATGGCTCACTTACCTTATATTAATAATGAACCTTTTGTGCCTAGCAGTTATGGTACTAAGAGGCTAACTAGCTATATTTAACATCTGTGTGGGAAATACAAGCTACGCACGAACTTTCTGATATTTTATTAGGCTTTATCATGTCTGTATCATAGCTTTACAACTATGTTAGTATTATTTATAATTTATTATTTAATAAAAAGGGAACATGACTCAGGAGGAGACATTTACACGCATTAGCTAATTGTCTGTCAGTGGCAAGTCTGATTTAAGGCTTTTTCTAACTTGTTGCTTAACTCTCAAAGCCGCAAAAAAGTCAACATAGGCGCACACACACACACACACACACACAGAAACGAACAAGGAGAGAAGAAAACTTACTTTGTGGGCAATACTCTTGCGTCTGGTAGGCAACCCTGTCACCAAACTCACAAGAAGTATTGACCAGAGCACCAGCAGCATCTGAAACCTTCTCTGGACCTCTTGGCTCATCTTCTCCGCTCGGAAGCTTCCGTGAAGCCTAAAGGCGGTGAAACTACTTCACTCTGGACTGTTTGTTTTGCAGCTTGCCAAAAAAAAGGCGCACGTGTCCTTTTTTTTTTCGCTCTCCAACTTTTTGACTGAGGAAAAATAAAAAAAGCTTTCGGCCTCGACGGTTCGTGAAGTGTCGCACTTTACGAAGATGCGCACCGGCGTCCGCAGGTATCCCGCGCGCTATCCATACCTGACACCAGCGCCTCGCGCAGCAACTATCAGCTCGTGAGGCGGCTCGAGCTCGATGGCGCGCTGCTCCATAAACACCAGAGCCGGGAGCGCTTTAAGTACCAGAAACAAGTTAAATACCCCACGCAGAAACTCCCCGTCCGCACTGTCGCTCACTTATTCAGCTACTTTAAAGTGTGACTCATTCGTCGTGGGCGGGTGTTCTCTTCCAATACACTGACATCTGGAGTTCATAGTATGCTGTGCATTTTGCTCGCTATCTGTCTGATGCGTTCATCCGTTATGCAGCTGAAGTTCATCCACCGGTGTGTGTGCGCGCACCGCCCCGCACAACCGGTTTCGGTAAACTTGCCTTTTACGCACGCATTCGGGGGGTTGATGCTGAGGGAGGTGGGGGCGGGAGGCTCATTGCTCACAGCTGTGTGAAGGAGGGGGGGGGTTGAGGTAAATGATAAGGGTTAGTTTGTGTTGCAGACAGCCAGCCGTAAGGCGGGCATTCTCTCACGTGTTACTGAGAAAAGTTAAAGATTTTGAATAATGTTGAACACCAAAGTCTTGAGTGAACTATTCAGCGCGAGTTCTGTGAAAGGTAATCGATTTATTTCATGTAAATGTGTTTTTCCAAGTTGATTTCACTTGCATAGCGCTTTATAAAATAACTTAAAAGAGCAGTTAATGATTGGCCTGTGAAGAATGCTGCGCAATGGCTGCACGTCACTGACTTGCAAGTCAGGAAGGCTTTGTAACGTGTTCTTTGTGAGCCTGCAAACTCTGTGTGCGTGTGCACGCGCTAAATAAACACAATCTTTCTAGAAGTTTGATACAAAGAAAGTGATTTAATCTTTGCAGCACCGTTTCCAACAGCACGGTCAACAAACATCATGGCTTTATAAACTCCTTTAAGTGGTTTATCGTCGACCCAAATACAGTTCCAAAGGCAAAAGCAACAGATCTGTTTCCACTGCTCATTGCAAGCAAGTTTACAGGTATTGTAAGCAGCTCTGCATTTGAATCACTTCTCCAGACGTTAAACCTGCAGCTTCAGTGAGGGAAACCGGGCAGAGAAAAACAGCGGTGTTGCTGTTTGCAATTAC
The DNA here is from genome assembly GCA_015106715.1 of Bujurquina vittata. Lineage (NCBI taxonomy): Eukaryota > Metazoa > Chordata > Actinopteri > Cichliformes > Cichlidae > Bujurquina > Bujurquina vittata. Next base: position 4,411 of record VUQK01014736.1, read on the forward strand.
TTTTTTTTTTTAACCCTCCATGGACAGAAATTTAGAGACTTAAAATACTGCACGGTCCTGCAGGAGACTGAATTTTATTTCAGTACATTTCTCTGAAGAGCTTTGTTAACAGCAAATGCATCACTGCTCTGTCAGTCCAGCCATTTTCTGTGAATATTGGAATGATTCACACAAAAATATGACTAATGTATGATGGATGTACAGCTTAAAAGACCCCAAATAGTTGTCGTGCTGTGCTAAAATGCCCCCCAAAAACATTAACACGTCATTTTGAATGTTTGCGGGAATTCGCCAGATGCTGGCCAGGTTATTACTGGTTGCACTGACAGTGCCTCCAGTTTCACGTCAATAAAGTGATGGAAGATTTAAATTAAAAAAAAAAAGAAGAAAAAAACACTCAGAGGAACAATGTTTGACATCGGCTTGTAAGCCACATGTTTGAGGTGACCTCACGCAGTAATGTTAGACCAAAACACAAAGCCAAAAAACAAACATGTGACACAGAAAGCACATTTATATGGAATGTCATTCCACAGGATGATAACATCTGGTAAATGATGGAGGGAAAAGAAACAATGACATTTGGAGTATACTCAAATAAACCTTACAAGTTTTCAGTGACTACATCATCTGAGCATATACAATGCCCGTCAGTAGTGCTGCACTGAAGTTAAGACATGTAGTTTAAACACACACTTTCCACTGGGGTGGAGCTGCCTTTCAGATAAGGTTTTTCACAAAAAAAGAGATAGCTAAAAGCTGACAAACATCTTAAATAAATAAAGTCTGTATATCAGATGAGTCTTCCATCGTCATGCATACAGCGTGCTGTCATTCTTTGATTGCAGAATCTCATGAAAGCACTTGAGTGAGAATGATTTTTGAAGGGGGTGTTGGGTGGGGTGGGGGTGGGATCACACGTGTAGCTCATTAGCTTATAGAAATGTTACAGACACAAAGTTCAAGCTTTTGAGTGCAGGTGTAAACAGTAAATAAAACTGAAAAGTATTTCTAGAAAATGTGGTTAAAAAAAATCCTTTGTCCTACTCTCTGGAATTCTTTCCCTGTTAAATGTTTTCATTTGGAACATCTGCTTTGCATTTTAACAGGAAGGTTAGAAAATATAATCTCTATATATACTTGCATCCTTTGGTTAGGAAATAGAACCCAATAATCTCTCTGTTCAAGTAAAAGTGATTAGAAATAAAAAGCAGATAGACATACAGAACATACGCTTATTCCTGTGAAATAATGCATCTCTCGCTGAGGTTTGGGATGCTACCCCGAGGCAGTATTACCAACTTTGTGATAAATAATATTTACATATCATTTCCTCTTGTGTTCATCATAGCAGGAGCCATGATCAGATTTCTTTCTAAGTGCAAGAAAGCTCTTTCTACTTTGCTCTAGGTTGTTTGAATTGAAAGAAATGCCACACTGCTGTTGTTATTGCACAAATAAGATGCACATTCAATGTGTGCACAAGAATAAGACTTCACCTTTTTAGAAATGCAGTCACCATAAGTTAGGACAAACTGGAAGGCTCTGAACGGACTTTGCGCCAATGGACACAGACGTGTGTGGGTGATTTTGGTCAGGGTGGAGTTGTTGGGACTTTGGCTTTGAGTCCACTGGAATCAGATGTGAAAAGATACGGACAACTCGAATGCAGAGAAAAATGGTGGGGAAAGAGACGGATATCAGACGTATAAGGGAGGGGCGGTGAGTCGGGGGAAGAAGCGTAATGTGACAAGGAGAGGATGATAGGACTCAGTCTAGAAGAAGACTCTCCTCAGACATCCACCCCGCTGACAGAAGAGGCTGCTCATATCTTGAGTACTTCAGCTGCAGGAGGTCGCCCACTTCACTGATGGCCTCCAATGCCTGACAAAGCAACAAGAAGAATGCAATTAATCTCACTCCAAAACAGTTTCAAGAAAGGATATCACATGTCAAAACCTAAGAGGATTCAGCCATACCGATAAGACTCTTGCTTAGATTTTTAACATGTCAGAGTGCTGAAGGAGGGAGGACGCCAAAAGCAGAGGTGAACAGAAGGCTCCCTGTATAAACCACAACTGAACACTTCTTTCCACCAGAGACTGTATCAGCATTGCAACACACTGCAGGGCACCTGGAAACAATTTACCTTCCTCCTGACCTTTTTTTTTTATTCTATGGTTTGAGAAATTGCGAGGCCTGGCTTTTCCAAAGACGGAAAAAACGGCTCCTAGAAGTGCTTCTACAAAGGCAGGCCTGATGCCGTTTAAACGGAGTATTACAAATGGTGTTGACAAGCTCCCCAGTAAGATGAATGAAGTGTCTTTGGAGAGACAGAGCAGCTCAAATAAAAGTCTCTGCTTGAGTCACGCTGTAATCTTTAGAGACAGCTTGGCCTTCTAGGTTCCTTCAAAATAAAAGGACATATTGGAAGCATTTATTTCTCAGCCAGCACGCGCACACATGCACACACACGGACTCAAACGCAGGCACACAAAGCTGTCAGTCAGCGGTCAGGCAGGCTGGGTTGATTAAAAGTGCAGGATTCCATGATCACCCACAGTGGATCAAAACAAACTCCTAAATCATATTGAGGATAAAATTAAGTCTTCAGCAATCAAATAGTCTATCCTGTAACGACTCCTCTTGAACTGGATCCAATGGTGAAGACGACCAACACTTAGATGTGCCTCTTTATGTCTTTGATGATATTTAAGAACTTACTGGCAGTTGCAGATCAAAAGTGGTATTCTTTCAATAAAAAAAAAAAGTCTTGTTTCATTGAGAAGTGACTTTTGCAAAACCCTTTTCTGGTTTTTGTCAGCGGTTTACAAAGCCACAGTTGAAACAGTTTTTAAAACAATGAATTTTGCTTCCATGTACACACGAGTCTTTACTTTTAAAGACAGTCCCTTGAATATAAAAATGAGCAAGAAAAAAAAAAATTACAGTTTCAAGTTTAAATTTTATCTGAGTTCTAATAATGTAGTTTGCTTTTGCAACACTGATAATTTTTTTTAAAAAAAAAAGGCATTTTCTATTAGTAAAAGGAGTACATCATAAATCTTATTCTGTGTTTTGGATAGCTGGTTGGAGAACTCACTGTATCGAGCATCTCTCTGGTGTGAGCAGCTGAAAGACAGAAGCGTGCTCTGGACTCAATGATGGGTGTCGCAGGAAAACCGACGACCACTGTGCCGATGTTCCTCTTCAGCATCTCCCGACCAAAGGCCCTGATAAGCAAAGGAAACTTAGACTCCTTACAGTCGCTCTAGGATTAATCTTCTCAATACACATGAAGTAAAATATTATATTTTCTTCTGGCAGCAGGCAAAAAGGCTATCACTAGAAAATGGTTAAAACCTGAAGCACCTACAACTGATGAATGGTTTGTAATTGTCCAGGAAATGTATATTCTAGAGAAGTTGTCATTCACTGTTTTGACCTTGGCAAGCATACACATCTGACTGCTTTTCCCCTGACGTGATAAGATTGGGAGTTACCCCTGCTCACTCACAGGTTATATTTTTGTTTGTGGTCATTCTAATTAATTTAGGATCGTGGTGTTTCTTGTGTGTGTGTGTGAGAGAGAGAGAGCTTGGGTTTGTTTCTTTACCGAGTTTTCTCCCGACGGAATAAGATTTGGAGTCCCCCCCCCCCACACACACAGGTTATGTTCATTTATTTAGTTATTCTATTCAAATATGGATTAATATACACAGAAGATACTGTCTGTGACATTTGCTTCTCCAAATAAAATATACATTTAAAAAAAATAAATTGTATTTCAAGAAGCAAGTAAAAGTAACTAAAAACTGAGAATAAGCTTTCGTGGCCATCTCAAATCACACACACCCAATTTTGGCAGGCATGTACAGCATCAAGGGTACGACGGGTGAGTCATCATTGCCGTAGATGATGAAGCCCATTTTGCGTAGTCTTCTGCGGAAGTAGGTGGTGTTCTCGGAAAGCTGTCGGAGGCGATCAGCACCTGGAAAACGTAGACGGATGTAACTGGGTTTCAGAAGAGTAAAGCTCCACTTAAATTCAATCTCATGGGTGACTTTACTCCTAGTTACCCTCCCTAAGCCAAGATAGAAGATTGAAGAGCCCCTCCCCTATATTAATAAATGAAGTGAACTGAAGTGACTGACCGTGGTGGCTTGTACTTCACCCCAACAACCACCATAAACAAATCCAACTGTCACTGATTATTTGCACATTTTCAGATTAAACATTAAAATCTGTATTAAGTTGAGTTTGTTTTTGCTATTTGAAACCTTGAGTACCGGTATTTACCAAATAACAGCTCTTGACCTTGATTAAAGCCCCTCCACATAAATAGTGCACCCACACAGGTGTTTTCACTAAATCTGCCTGATAAGATCTCTTCTGAACAAACTGTTCCTGATTGACATTTTCCCTGTTGCACCTGTTAGAACAGAAGAACTTACACGTTTATGGCACTGATTAGTACAAGTTTAGTGAGCTCACGCATTCCAGACAAACTGAGCAGACGTGTATTCAGCCAGAGTGAAAGCACCTGTGAGGATGTGCTGGCCATTTAAACTACACCATTTTGGTTACTGGTACTTGTAAGCTTCGTAAAATTTCATTATCAGGTCTGATTCTGTGGCCAAGTGACGGAAACAGCGAGTACTTTGTAGAGATTTTCTTTCCCCACCACTGATGATGTCTTTATTCCTTGATTTAGCCTGCTTTTCAGCACAACTGATCCAGAGTGAAATGCTCAATGACAGCTCTAGTAACAAAACCATGTTCCCTCAAAAAGTGCAACAACTCTCAAGAAGGCTACATCTTTTCCAGCCTTACAGTTATTTGAAAACTACCTTTGAAGTAAATTAGAACTTGATTACTTTAAGGCCAAGAGGCTAACATCGATCATGTGCCAACCTGATGCATAACCATATGGCACCAAGTGCCAAGAGCAGCACACATCTGCCTGGCTGTGCTCACAAATGTAGCAGAAACAGCTTCAGAGTACACGACAAAGTCTGACATTGTATTAATCCACATGCTGTTTCTACAGTCAAGGAATCCAAAGGTACTCACAGAAGAACAGAATAATCTTTAGCCTTCTTTGCACATGAAAGAAAGTTTTGTCTGTTTTCTGCCCTCATGCTCTCTAGACAGAATTTGATTAATATAAGCATACAGGCTTTTAGCAACAACAACATTTTCGCAGGCAGCTCAAATGTCACTGATTTTGTGTCAACGCCTGAATCTTGAAAGGATTTAATTTTGATCAGTGACAGGGCTGCAACCAATCAAACTGCAATAGTTACTCTTCTACAAGGAAAACGAGGATATGCTGCAAGGTCAGCTAGTCTGGCCTCCTTTTCTCAGAATGATTTACAGGAAGAGTTGATGAAGCTAAATACACTACTCTAAAAATTACCACCAGGTGTTTACTCTTACACCTAATGAGTTTTATTTCATCTTTTATCAGTGTGTCTCGGGAGGCCACGTCAATGAAGTCCTGTGAAGCGTAAAAAGGGGGACACCCTGTAAGCAAAGGCTGTCATCGTTTTGTATGTGTGGGAGAGTCCAGCAGTGTTCAGGTCACCTCTGATCATGAGAGCCTTGCTGCTTTGTAACCACAGCATGAAGAAGCACAAACATATACAAAGAAACACATCTGAAAGCCATAAAAGGAGTGTGTATGGCCTTCCATCAGCCTGGTCTGAACTGGATAAAAGCAAGAAACTATTAACAACCAAGTGCAAGATGCATAATCATATAGAAGGTTCAATGCCTGACCAATGTATGTAGGTTTGGAAAGTGTTTTCAGCTAATGTAGCACTAACAAAGATATAACTATCAAATACACAACTGGGTTTCAGAAGAGTTACTCACAATTTAGATTCAACCCTGCAGGCGAGCTTATTATTAACTCAAAGGCAGCTTGGATGGACCGAGCCAAGAAGCAGAAAAAGATGCTTGTATTAATTTAAATCTGGTGTCATCACATACTTTGCAGAGCAGAAGGCGCTCCGATTTCATTGTTTATAATACGCATAGTACCATCAACAGCAAATCTGTGCATATACACAAATGTATATTGTTTTAAAGCAGCATGTATATAATCAACAGTTTATTCCCTGAAAAGGTTATGACACACACACACACCTATCTATCTATCTATCTATATATATATAGCATATGTGATATTACATTATGATAAAGTGGTCTGACACATCTTTATTTGTAGGTAAATATTTACCCGTTAGCCAATAACAATGGCTTTTAATCACTTGGCTGTGGGTGCAAAATATAAATCAGAAAACAATCTGTGTGAAGGAGTGAAAGCAGAAAAGCTGGCAAAGCTAATATAAATTGAAATAAAAAGGTATGCCATACTAACTCGGTATCCAACACTTGTTTTGCTGCAGTCTTCTGAGACACTGGTCTATACTGCCATCTTGTGGTTAAGTCAAATACCACCAGGCAAAACTGACCAAAAAATTAGGTTAAAATCTCAGGGATTTCCAAAGTGTTGCAACCAAAACAAAACCATAAATGGGTAGGGGGGAAAAACAAAAAACACACACACACCAAAAAATAGTTTTGTTGGCCCATCATGTGCAAAAACTATTAATCTTTGATTAATATTTGATTAGCCAAGATAATTAACCAAACATCTATTTGCAAAGTGTATTTCGTCCATCAAAATGTCTGCACAACACGTGAGTATATCAAATAATAATCAACTATCAGAAAAGCTGCTCATCTTACTTTCTCGTTGAATGGCCACAAACACTGTCTCCACAGCCCTGCCAGCATAAAACAACGAGCAATGTTAGAGCCATTTTTGACACCTACCCAGTGTGGTCCCATCCTCTCCCATGATGGTCTTCATAGATGTGATTATCTGCTGGGCCACAGGAGGGGACATAGAGGTAGCATACAGGGCGCTATGAGAGTGCTGCCGCAGGTAGTCAATCAGCTCCTGATAAAGAAACGCAATTAAAGTGATTAAAAATATCATTTGGGTATTTTGGACATGATTTAAAAATTTAACAAAAAAAAAAAAAAAGCATACTCAAGTTTTTTTTAAGTTTCTGGTTCAAAATGAAAGAATATACTCAATCAGATTCTATTCAGAAAAAAATAGGAATTCCCCTTTACCAGTAAACTGTTGGCCAAGCCTGAATTTAGCAATTTAGGAGCTGGGAAATTGCTCAAGTCACTGAGGATGAGTAAGTGTTCCAGCGCTGATATGATCAAGTATCATTACTTTTACTACTTCATATTCCACAGACTAAATTCAGCCTTCTGAACACTGGCAGTAGTTCACTAACCTTTTTGCCTCCAATATATCCTCCAGCAGAACCGAAGCTTTTAGTGAATGTTCCCATCATGATGTCAACATCTTTGGGATCCAGACCAAAGTAGTCCACCACCCCCCTGCCATTAGGGCCCAGGGCACCGATACTGTGAGCTTCATCCAGGTACAGGTATGCCTTGTAGCGCTTCTTCAGAGCTATGACTTCTGGCAGACGTACGATAGACCCCTCCATACTAATTAAAAATAAATAAAAATTAAACACCATTAACAAACACCCACAATCTAACCCATCTATCAGAAAGCTGCTGTGTAAAGCAGCTGACCTTAAAGGCCCAACTTGCAGAGCTGTTTAAGAGTACAGTCCATTTTAGCAGCAGAAGATTTAGCCTTGAAAATCCCTGTGGAAATGAAATTCCATTAACATTGCATTAGTAAAGTCTGTCAGATAGTTTGTCTGAGAACTATATTGATCAACAGGATCGATTGCCCTTATAGTAAATCCCTTCAAAGAACAAGGAATATATTATAGTTAAGGGAGAGTGGCCACATTTCCAAGTCACCATTATTTGACATAGCAGCTAGCAGATAGCAAAGCAGCTATCACGGGCAAGAGACTGTAGCTGTCACATATTTTTTCTTGCCTCATTAAAAAAAAGAGGAAGTCAGCAGGTGAATGTAGCACCAGGTGAAATCATTGCAGGAGTGTTGCACATTAAACTCTGATGGGCTAAGATGCTGCTTCATTTATCTTGTTAAAGAGTTAGAGTTTGATTTTATCGCAAATAAACTTGCTGACACAGTGAAGATGGGACTGCATTCTCATCATTAAAACATTCTTTAGAATCTTGGGCAGAAGCGAGTCAATGTTTAAAATGGCCTCTTATTGGGTTTTCAGTTATGATGACAGAAATTACCCATTGAGGCGACATTATGCACACGACAGCACAGGCCACCATAGGCCAGTGTTTAATAGGCAGCTGCTTGTCAGATTTAGTGCCCAATGACACAGGTCAACCAGCCAACATGGACAGACAAACCTGTGGCTGGAGAAGCCCTATGCCAGTCTGCCAACACCACCTATGCGTCATCATGATATCAGTTATCTATAGAGGTGCAGCTGGCTGCCATTTAGCAGCTGGCTACATACCAACTTAAACCCAACCCCAGCTGTATATTGATAAAATATTAATAATGTATTTAACCCACAGTATTTCTGAGTATGAGTTGACTAACTGAACATTCATAGCTTATATACAATGTTTTCTAAGGTAAACTAAATGGATCTTTCGTTCAGCCAAATTTCACACCTATATGATTGTCTGTTATTATGTCCAAGAAACACAAAGATTGCTGTCTGTACCTGTAAATGCCCTCCACCACAATAAGAATTTTCTTCCAGGGTCGGTGGGTTCTCAGCTGCCCGTGTACGATGGCATCTCTCAGCAGCTTCTCAAGGCTTTGCATGTCTACAACACAAAAGGAGTTTGTGAGTAAATGTTTGATTCAAGTTGCTTTTTAATCCACTGATGGGAAGAAAAAGACAAGAGGCTTATGGCAGCTAAGGATTAACATTTTCTCGACAGTAATATGAGAGCGCCCTTAAATTAAGGAATGTCAATATTTCATGATCAGACCATTTTCTCAGAAGCCACCAGGCCTGGTTCCTGCCTGCTCACTACATGTCACGTTCCCTGGAATGTGTGTATGTGTGCTGTGTTTATCCTGAATTATGAAACAGCCACACCCTATAATGTGCAATTTAATATTGTAAATAATAGAGTCAATGTAGACATGAGTAAGGAAGTGTACAAAAAACAGTTTGGATTTTATAAAAGCAGCATGTTGAAATACGCACACACACCCTTGTTAACTGTAATTATCCTGTTGGGTTAAAGGGTATTACAGTTCATTGTTGCATAGAGTTGAAAGAGTCATTCTAATCAGTTGTTTCCAGTGTAACGGCATGCTTTGGGTGTAACGCAAAACGCAGTTTAACTCCTTTTAGGTGAGACGTTTATCACTGGAGGTCACTCACTGTTGTGTTTGAAGACCCGAATTGTGGAGCCTGACAGGCGAGCACCCAGCACCAGCGACGCGTGATTCAGCTCGTCACTCAGGATGAGACAACCCTACGGCAAGAAAGAGAAAAGCATCCTTTCTGACGACACATTTCAGCAGGTGACTTTAGCAGCTTCCCGAATAAGCCAGCAAAGTGAAATACTATTTTTTCTGTAGAAATGATAATAGCTAAATTAAAGAACTTTGCAGCCCTGTAGCCTTTGCTTCCCTTGTTTAGATGTATACATGGATCTAAGGTTATTTAAGTTACAATGTTAACACAAGCCTTTAATACAATGTGAGTAATACCCCACTTTTATTTGTTTGAATCTTTGGGAAAAAGCTAAATTAGAAGACATCAGGAATCAATGCACCATGCCTGGCAATACAATTTATTACATTTATGAGGCTGGATTAAATGCGTGACTGATTCTTATTAAAAACTGGATTGATAATTGTTAAGACTGACTGAAAGCAAGAAAGCAATACCAACTAAAAAAAAAAAAAACATAACAGAAGACATTGTAAAATGGCAGCCTGCCCAGTTTCTATGATCAGCACACCCAAACATTATTTCTTCTAGCCAGTAAGTACCTGAGCTTGTTACATAATTACACTGTGAGGACAAAGATGTGAGCGAGTAGAAAGAGGACAGCCATGGTAAAACGTTTATGAGCGTTTGTGACGAGGGCAGTGACTTGAATCTTATCAAATCTAGATTTCATGGTCTCGCTGTTATTTGCATTTCCATCTCCAAGTTTGTTATTAACGGGTCGTATAGAAATATACTCTGACTCACAAGGTACACTGACACACGCCTATAAGGACAGATTTCTACCTCCTTTATAAGGCCCACTAACTACAGAAGAAAAGTAAGAATCATGGCCGGAACAGGAGGAAGTGGGATCCAAATACCTCCAAACTCAGATGTTTTGAAAGCTTGTTACTGGAAACTAGTGTGTTTTGGAACATCCTGAACTCTATAAGTTTGGCCATCCGGCTGAAAAAAGTACCCTGTTTTCACTTTATACAGGAAGAGGTGGGTTTCGTCAGCAAAATGACTGTTAATAGCACTCACAATTACTGTACTGTAACGATTCAACGTCATAATATAGGCACAGGCTCTGATGAAGACATTTGAGTGTGATCAAAACAGAGGAAGTGAATGAAATTCCTCACCTTCCCCATGAGAGCAGGAATATTCATGGAATTGGTTGCGAAGCCCATGCCAAAAGCCATAGCTGACTCAACACCCAGAAACCTGGCAACCAACTTCTCCATTTCCTCATGGATGTCCAGGTTTCCTGGAAATCACAGCAGCTCTCTTACTTTACTTAAGCTACAAATGCTTAAAAAAAACCCAACAACAACAACAAACAAAACAAATAAACAAAAAGCCCTGCTTCCCTTTACTAAAGAAGGAAAGATTAAATGTGACAAATCAGTAGCTGAACAAACTATGTGCTGAACTATGTGCTGAACTGAAAAAGGACTTGAATTTCAAAGCTCCCATCACACATTATTTTCACTCAGTCTTTAAGACCTTCAGCACCACTTGAGCCTATGGTTGCTGATGCATCCTGAAAGTGAAAACAAACAGATGTGAAGCAGCTGTGGCAGTGGAGAGTTTTGGTAATTCCACTCTACTCATCCTAAAAGAAAGCATCCTCGAAGGACGACAAATCACGAGGGGTTTTCACAGACCAAATGTTAAGTTCAAAAGACATCACCCTTACCCATCTCACAGCGAGTGCTGCCCACTCCCACTCCGTACATTTTTGTGGCGTCAACAGCAGCATCGGCACAAGATCCAGTGTTCTCAGCGAAGCCTAGGTAGTTGTATGAACCCATGTTGATAACGTCTTTCACTACTTTGCCTGTGTGCCTGAGGGGAATAGACAGAGACAAAATTGGTTTAAAGCAAATCATTTGTTTTTTTAAGCTTGTTTGCTCTTTTTGTAATGCAACTCATTTTCAATATTTACACCTTGACTTCCATCATGCACACTGATAACATATAATTGCATATTGTTCCAATGGAATTCAGCAAGTATGCTGCATTTAATAGAATACATACCAATCAGATAAATAATTTTAAAACATGACAACCCTTAAAATGATCAGGGCAGTTTTTTTAAAGAAATGTCATGAAATGCTAACAATTCATTCAATAAACTTTTCAACTCACTTTTAATCTTAATGCATTTGACATTATAAAGACTCTGCTGCACTTTAAGAACCCAGCAACCCTCTATGCACTTGCTATAAAGACCATGCAGTAATTACAGGGAAAACCCAACAGGACAAACTGTACGCCGGGAGCTTGTAGGTGTAGTGTGTGTAGATAGCTCAGTACTCTTGTCTGTATAGTTTGTTTGTATTGAAAATTTTTAATCAAACTTAAGCAGCTTTTTTATAGCAGTGAGTTAAAGCATTGTGGATTTCCTTGAGGTAAACACAAAGGAATAAAATGATGATTAGGATATACAATTAAAATTAATTACAAACATATTTGAGTTTTGTCCTGCTGTGATTGTACTGTACCATCAGGTTCTGCTCATAGTAGCTCTGGAAGTCTACAGGTGTAAGGGAAATACATCTAAGACTTTAAACCCCCCCCCCCCCCACCAGAAAAA
>VUQK01014736.1:37920-50637 GCA_015106715.1 Bujurquina vittata
GGGGGAGCTTGGGTGCAATGACTGAAATTGTTCGGTGTGAAGATGAGAAAACCCGGTGGGAACGTGAAGAAGAAGAAGAAGAAGAAGAAGAAGAAGAAAAAAAACCCACTGAGATAGTTTAATACCCAAAGCAAAGAGCTTTGCAGGTCACATCCTTACCCAAACAGATGTTCACATTTTCAAATTTCTGATATCCAACTCAGCACAGGAAGCTCAAATCCATGAACAAAACTGCCTTTACAGAATCAAGCTTTAAACACACAGGCACTAACACTTTAATTGCAGAAAACACTGCAATGTGTTTACCTGGCACAGACTAATCCCTGGAACTCTTTAATTCAATCCACAGGATTAGCAGGCAACTGTGTGAGTCACAATCAGCTGTAGCCATAAACCTGTTAAACACATGCTTGTGCATCCATTCAATGTGATGTGATGTGTGGCAGCTCTGCTCCACAGGGTCCATGAGCAACGATCAATCTGAGTGGACAGAAATGCGACTGAGGGACAAACTAATCCGGGCCACCCTCTCTAAGTTTGGTTGCCTCAGGCATTAATAAGCCTGGGATTACACAGGATATGAAACTCCAAGAAGGGAAGTCGGATGAGCCAATTATTTCTCCTCTGCTCATCACGGACGATGAGTCTGTACCCTGCAACAAGGCTGACCTCCATGGAATCTTGAAAATGTTGCCTGACATGGGTCTCTCTAATAAGGACAGACTGGAATGGGATCACCCCACCTCACACCAACCACCTCCAGAAAACTGAAAACTGATCTGAAGACTTGTGTTGGGGAGGACTTTTCAGGTGTGGCCAGCACCACCCTCTGTCCTTGTGACACTGCTCAGGCTGGCCAGTAGTTGAACCTACTAGCTGATAACCTATTTTTAGAAGGAGATAGCACTGGCGTGAGTCCAGTGGAGATGGAAAGTTAATACAGAAGACAAATCCAGTGCAATCCATCTTTTACCAACTCTTAAAATTCCCACTCATGGCTCTCAAGATGATGCTGGTAATCTGTGATGATGTGACCCTGCAGAGGATTAATGTGTTGCTGTAGAAAATGAGAAGCCATCCATCTTTTCCACTGAGAGCAATACACTAAATCCCTCAAAGAGGCACAATATCCCGGGGATCTCTATGCCTTCTCATCACTGTTGGAGACCTCTGGTCAGGTGGAGCCTGCCGTATCAGTTCTGATACACAGAGGCCGGTGCTGGCTGCAGCTTATCACCGTCTGACTAATTCAGCCCCCCCGCCCAAAAAAAGAACTGAACTGGAGGCAGAAAACATGACCAGCTTTCAATATTCATTACAGACCTAACAACAATGCACACCACACAAGCAAGAGATAAACCAAATTCACGAGTGCATATTGTTATTGTTATATTACTCTGCCTGATATGCTTTTGCTCTTTCACCTGCTGTCAAACAAGCTCAAGACCAGTCAAGCAATGGACTACTTGAGCTTGGAAGGCCCATAAATGCCCAGAGGTGACCCAACACATCCCCCAATGCCTTTAATCACAGGACTGCCCTTCCTTGGACTACTGACAGCAGGCTGGCCATTACAGAGATGCCGGTGATGATCTGTTCTTGTTAAAGTTGCTCAGCTGATCATTCCTCCTACAGACAACAGGTTGACTATGAGATGTTATACAACAGTTATAATACAAAGCCGTATTCTTCACTGACTATCAATGGCTGTCATTTTGATAAAGATACAGGCCACTACATTAGGTATGTCTGTGAAATTTAATGCAACAACTCTGCCATTAATTCTTTTGTGTTTTTATGTAAAAAAAACAAAAGAGAGAATTGTGCTTTAGGTTTATTGTTGATATTACAGTGTATGGTGTATGAGCCTGGGCTGCAATTAAACCTGTACCTACAATTAAAACTGTTCCTAATAATTTTTACTTCACTCAGTGGGGTGGACAAAACAAATTACTACTTTTATTTCAGTGGAGCATAGGAGACACTCAGTGAAACAGAGAGCAGAGGAGAGTAGCAAAACAGAGACTGTCACATAAGTAGACATTTTTGTTGTTGCTGTCTGGGGAACACTGGCTGAAGATGTCACACTGTCTCACTTTTGCCATGGTGTGTAGGATGTCACACTTAGTTGCATTATAAATGCAGACCTAAAAGTTTCAAACTGAGGGACTTAAGCGTACTGACAAGGGCTCTTGGTTGAACAGGCAACCAAAAAGCTCAAATTACAACACACAGGGGGAATGTGACCTCATCATGTGCTAAGAAAACCACTACTTCCCTATATCTTTACACAGCACATGTTGGTGCAAGAGAAAAGGTCACGGGGATCACCATTATGACTGATTCTTTGGAATTCATTCAACCTATTGCGATATTTCAGTCTGGACTAAAGTGATAGACTGAGAGAATGATTGACAGCACAATTCATCAAGAACTGCAGGCTCCTTTTCCCTTAGATTTTATGGTCAACACTGAATTCACTCAGAAAGCTTATCTTGTGTGCAGGGTGAATGGTTGTCAGGTGTGTAAATTTCAGGCACGGCAGCCTGTAAGAGGTGTTTTGCAGACAGTGGTGCATTAACTGAAGGCAGGTGTTCTCCTACACGGCACACAGCCACGTCAATACGTCTTCATGCACACGAGTGCCTTTATGACCTAATGAGCATGACAGTGTGAGCAGGCGAAGATTACAGGCGTCTCAAATGGCAACGTGACTGATACTCATGGCCTCCGACTATGGATAATGATCTAATGAACACAATTGGCTGCACATTACACTTGACATGTTATAGAGAGTTACCGCCGTTCCATGCTGTGATCAGGTTTGGCTTTCTCTGCCAATAAGCTCCTTCGTGAAATGAATTTCAGAGAATTATAACTGGAAAAGACATTTTTTTCCCAAGCTTATATGGTCTTCATAGGATTAGAAACATCAAAACAAATGGCAGTTGTTGAGCTGTTATCTCTTTGCAACAGATTCCTTAATGCGAATTTGATGTGTCCCAAGAAAAAGCCCTCAAACAGACCTGAAAACCCTTGCAGAAACAGGTGGCTATGCACTTTGTCGGGGAAAGGTCACAGGCAGAGGACTATGAAGGCATTGCCATGAGCAAGCTGCTGATATCAGAGAGGGAGCAAACGTTTTAGCCCAGCAGCCCTTTGATGACTTAATTATGTTACACCCAAAAGGCTGACTATCACTGTTTCGCTTATTTTGTAGCTCATTTTATTGAAATGCTCTTGAGTTTCTTTTGGACTTGACAGATAAAGTCTTTAAAAAAAAAGACAAAAGTTGCCAAATCAAAGTCAAGTCCGAGCGTGTGGGCATTCACTTGAATTCTAGAGCCAGAAGAATAATCTGCAACAATTTCAATGATTACTGTTTAAGTGTTGGGTTTTTTTTGTTGTTTTTTTGAGGAAACATACCTAAAGATTTTCTGTTTTATATCTTAATAAACTGAATAAATTAAAGAATTCAGACCACTGGTTAAACAAAAGGTAATTACAAGAACGGTTATAGCTACGTTTTTTTTTTTAAATTACATGAGCTGATGGCAATCAGTGACGAATGCTGGCAGCTTATTCTCTATCCCGTCGTGCCAGCCATGTCTTTCATCCCACTGCATCAGGGACGGTTTATTCTTGAGAAATAGAAGGATTTAAACCCTACAGGCTGTAAACCTCCTTCTCCCTTCATAAGTAATGTTAGCAGCAGCATTGAAGAGTCTCCTATTCTCCACCCTTATGCAACTACAAAGAGAAACTTTGATGCTGAAGCCCTGAAGAGAGGAGCTGAGGTTGGTCAATTCTCCGTAACTCCCACAAAAATAGGCTTCCTTGTCAAAAGGAGAGCACTGGTGTCAGCCGGCCCGGGGTTACATTCTGCTCCTCACTCCTCCAGGTTTTCATCAAAACACAACCAGCTCTTTCATGCAGAATGATATTTACACAGAGCTACTGCAGGTACACCTGAGCAGAAATAGTAAAGCGTGTCATATAGAGAAGTTGAAGAGCGGGGTACTGTCAGGAGATCTTAGCACAGGTTTAAGCTGCCTTTCTTTAGCTGGCAGAACTCAGCTGAAATCATAACCATGTCTTTGGCCAAGAAAATTGATTCCTCCCCCTGCAATGCTGTTAGCATAAGCCACAGCAGACAATCTGCCAGAGACGCCTCCACTGCCACTGCACAGATCATTTACAGAAGCAGGGAAGGTATACATTTTTTCTTCAATGTGTTAATTTGGGATTTTACTGTCACAATAGGAGGAGTACTGAAGAAAATGTTTGCTGTGGGATAAATTAACTCTGAAGTTTATCTGAAGGATGATGTGAATGTCTGAACCAAATTTCAATCAGTGCTGATTAGCTATCACAACAAATCTCTGTGGGGCAGGAATATTTAAAATATTTTAAAAATTCAAAGGAATCCATAGACTTCAGCATGCATCAGTGTGGTGGACTCAATGACAGACTGTGCTAGCATGGGTAATAAAGACTAGAAGCTACATAAACTGTACAGGTGCAACACACAAATTGCATTCTTACATAATTTGAAAGATTGAAAATCGGATGATTGCAATTACTACACATTAGGACCCTGCACCTTAACAATAAACATGCTGTGTTTAATGAGCAGGGACTGCAAAGCAGACACCTCCACCTACACTGACATGGAGCAAATACATTTCTTTTGATGGACTGGTTCCATGTCAAACACCCCCTTGTTTAGTGCAAAATGTACCTGGCTCTAAAAGAAAAAAAAAATCAGCATTATTTAATCCAAGTCCACCCATGTATCACTTGAAACTCAATGTAAACAAAGACAATACCATCTGTTAATGCCCATCTTATTACTACTACATGCTTCACATAGCTGTCACATGTAGGTTGGGTGACAGAAGCTTCTGCGAGCGTGTGGGCATTCACTTGAAATAACTTGAGATATGCATGAACTATTTTTAGCTTTGTATCATTTCATTTTAAATTAGGATCTCCCTGTACACTGTCAGCTCCTCTTTAAGGAAATGAAATGATGTAAAAATGTGGAACAGGTGGCTAACGCTGAAAGCAGGTAGGGCTTTCGCTGAAGGTGTTCACCGTGACAACTGCCGCAGAGGAAAAGCTGATGTCAGGGTTTGTAGAGGAGTTTTCAACATAGATCAGCTTCTCTAGAGGACAGGCACAAACTCAAGCAGCCATCAATTATTTCAGTTAGCTCTCCGGCCCTGGGAACATGTGGAAGAATAACATCTGAAGACAGCAGGACATGAATACAAATACAAATTTATAGAGATTAAAAAGCTACTTGTATTATTTTTCTAATGACCAAATGCATCGCTGGCATACTGTCAGCCTGACAACACTGTGTGTATTGTCTTTTTATGAGAGGCACTGTACTGAACCACATAGCCAAAAATAATGTTTAAAGAAAATATGGGGTTTTTTTCAAATGACAATGAAGTCAGGCAAGGCAAACCTTCCCGAGGCAAACCTTTCGGGAAGATCCAAAAACTGAGAAAAGCCACAGAAACATGCTAATCAATACTTGATTGTCCTAATTTTTTTCATTCTTGCAGAGGGTCTCATGCATGCTTGTGTCTCTCACATGCAGACTAATGAGAAGGAGTGAGAAGTGCAAGTGGGGTGGAGTGCAGGCTTGCACATGGATGAGGTTAACTGAGAGATCTGAGAACCCCCAGAGTCCTTACTGGTCGTGCTTTGAATAATAAAGGCCAATATGCAGATATAGTTGTGTACCAGGCATAGAACGAACTAATGAGGACCTATGTGTATTCATGAATTCCCCCCCACACACACACACACACACACCACCAACACCAAAAAGCAACAACAAAAAAATCCACAGCACTTAAGTTTCATAATCATCTTTGTTAAGTTGTTGACATTTAAAATGTCATTTAGAATATAAAAGGTTCAAAGGTGAAAGTTAATCTTCAAGCTGATGTTACGGTCACGTTGCACAGAAAGCAGAGGGATCACTGTAGGATTTATCAGGTGGAGGCCACAAATAAACCCGTTTAAGTGAATGTCTCTGCTGACGGGCATCACCACAGTCTGCTTAAACATCACCATTCACTGACAGACCAGCACCATCATTTACGGAGCCATGCAACTTATTTCAGGACACATATTCCTGTTGCTATTTGTGAATTTAAAAAATATTTTATTTATTTACATTTTTACCTCAACACTTATCCACAGTCCAAAATAGCAGAAAACTGGTGCTACAGTTGATTATGAAGGCAGCAACTTAGCTGATATCTCATCAGATGCATAGAGTAACTTGTTCCTGCTTGTCTGAACGTAAAGGTGTCTGTGCAGGTTCTCGGTCATTCAGATCACGCTAGTCTCAAAGCTTCAAGGGAAAAAAAACAAACAAAAAAAAGGGACTTTTTTCCCCCCCTCCTTCTCTTCAAGCTCTCAAGAATAGACAAACAAGCCTTCCTCCGATGCAGCCACAGCCAGAAAACAATGCAAAGACACCTACAGGGTTCATGCACACACTGGCTATGAGACAAAGTAAAACGTGCGGACTAACCCCTCCTGCCAATACTACCTGATGACTGTGTGCCCTGGCTGCTCTGAGTAAAGAAAATAAAAGCCTGTCTCATTTTCCCAAGAGTTTTCCAGCACCATGATCATTGTGATACCATAACAGATGTGATAACAGATGTGACACCATAACAGAAAGTGAGAAGGATTATTTTCCCCGACGATGGAAAGCTCAGGCTTTCCAAGCATAAGCAGTAATCAACACAATGATGGCAAACTAAAGGGCTGGTCCAGTGTAAAAATGGCACGGTCTACCTTAAAGTCCTTACACTATATAAAGAGATTGATGTAGACACTGTGACATCATCCACTGGTTTCTTGGCATTTGGAGGCCTCAACAGTCACATTTTTAGAGCCACAGTGTTGTTTTTTTTGGAGCCACAAGTGAGCGTATTTAGACAAAGGACATTCGTTATCAGCCAATGCTAGCAAGCGTGGTTTACAACCTGCAGCCATAAACTGTACAGGTGCAACACGCATACTTTCAAAATAGTGCTAAGTAACAGACTCGCGACTACCAGACCAGAGCAATACAAAAACCGTTGTTATTAAGGGTTCTCTTTTACCATACTACATAAAATCAGTCTGTGTGTTTCTGTGACCACAAACTCCTTTTAGACCATCGTGAGTTGGGCAACCCACCTTGGCACACAAGTGTATCTGAGGACCCTCAAGATTCCTGTCTATTTCAGATAATATGATGTTATCATACTGCCTGGCAACCACCAGTCAATGGGCTAAAATGACCCATTTTTAGCATACAAGCACCCCCCCACCACCACCACCCATTTTTTCAATAGGATTAAGCACCCCAGTTTGCCAAGAGAGCGACCAGTCCAAACAATACTGTAGCATTGGCATGCGCCAGCAAGCTACTTTTTTGTACCATGCAAACATGTTAATTTCATTGGTGAAGGTCGGCATTTAAATATGAGAGTCTGTGGGGATGGATTTGTAACACACTAACAGGTGGTTGATATCAACTGGAACAGGGAAAAAGAAATAATACATTACATCAGAAGAGACTCCTCTTAACCCGCTTTTTCTCCATCATCTCAGCCATGTCGGAGAGCTCACCTGTTACAATGATGTAACCTAATGCGTCCATCTATCCTACACCACCGGAACCGTTCCATGACAGTGGAACTCCGCAATAATACACTGAAAGCTCCTACAACAGAGGCAGCACTTACCGTACTAACAGAAACACTACAGCGAGTACAGCTGCTGCTCTTTTCTCACAGCTGTAACATGAAAGCCTGTGAGACATCAAATAAAGCGCTCTTCGGTGCGGATACAAATAGGCCTGAGCTTTCCTAACGCGCCGAACTGGAAAACACACTTGAGATGCACGTAATGAGTTGTCTTATATCTCGTGAGGAAAACTACTGTCACTCTCTGTGACGGTATTTATAAGCTAAATCTGCTGCAAAATTAATCATTATGTTTGTAGCCCCCCCCACCTGATGATGATCATCTGACCTTCTCGCTGTGAGACAGCAGTGCACACCACCATGAGGTTGGGGATGCATCAAGCAGTTACCAATCAAACAAACAGAAGGGCCTATTACCATGATGTGATCAAAGAATGGCACTTCAAACTGTGTGGAGCTCTATAGAAATGTGATGATCACAAATGACTGAAAATATAAAATGAAACGCTGCAGGATTAAGTGGTAGTCTTCTCCAACCGGCATTGAGCAGTCGCAGGGCAGAGATGCTGAGTCTTGTCTCAGAGTGTGGGTGCATGAGGCTCAGGCCTCCATGTAAAACTGTTTAAGATTTATTAAAAACACTAATGGTATAATACCATTCAATACACACACGAAGGAAAATGCACGCACACAAAATCCTTCTCTCTCTTCCCAGCCTTATGCAAGTGATTTCCCAGAGGGGCTGAAGGAGCTGGGAGCTGTTGACATGTCCTCCTTTTTAGTAGCTGAGCTGTTTCTCTACTGTCGTTCCACAGCCCATGCTAAGAAAGGAGTTTAAGTCATCAGCACCTTCAGTAGGGAAAAAAGAAGTATGCAAGAAAAACTCGTCCTCGTAAAAAAATGTGCAAAGTAATGAAATAAAAACGTTTTTTTTTTTTTAATCAAAGTTTATCTGGGAAATTTACCCAAGCAGAAGAAAAAGAAAATGAACAGCTCTTGGCAATGCATCATTGGTGTCTTTAGACATCACTTGGCAAACACCAAGATGCAGCAATCAGCTGTGCGCACGGCCACCAGGAGCAAATTGCAAGTTCGCCATATCCCCACGGTTGGTTCCGACTGGAGTACCATTTAATCTTCCTCTTATCTCTCACACAAGCCCCCTCGTGCTATTTTTCCAAGTTCCATTTCCGGAATTCAGTGCTCATAAGACTGCGTACGAAACACTAAATGAGCCCAAAGAGGGCAGCTGAATTGCTCAGAAACCACACAATGCATCAGCACTGCTGCATCAGAGCCGCCGGCCAATTCAGCTGAACTGACTTTACATACTGGCCTGTGGGGATTTCAGTCATCATACTGTCAAACAAGCAAAACAGAAACTGGTTTTCTCTCTCCGCTGAGCAAACACCATGCCTCACTGGACTAATTATTTAGGCTAGGGTTAAGAAGGAAGGCAGGGATGACTCAGCAATTCTTTGTATGTCATTCAGCTGCTCGCTGATTGTTTTTCAGGTGAACCACCCAAGGAGCCGGTTCGTTCGGAAGTTATCCTTCAAGTGACTTCAAAAAGAGCAATCCAGCCCCATCCCTCATAAAGAGGGATTAAACAACCTGAGAACAGACTACAATGAGTACTACTTGAAGCTGACATAAAGACAGACACCAAAATTGAAAGCCACATAAAGACAATACTCTTTTTCTGTAGTTGAACCAGAGGCAAGCTGAGTGGCTCTCTGCTGCTCTCTTAAAACAGGCCTTATGAGCTGCACACTGCAGTCATGCCTCAGTGCAGGTAGGTCAACATTACACCAGAAGCCCTTAAATATGTCTATAAAGCCGGGTGTGCAAAGCAAAGCTGTTAGCTACAAAGTCTGTTGCTGTGTAGCTCACAAATTGTTGCTTGTGGACATTCCCAGCACTTGTTGAGTTTGTAACCCTCTTGTATATTTCCCACCTCACTGTCGACAGAAGGTACTCTGTGCTCCAGTCGGCAGCTACTTCAATCTCTCTCACCAAGAGTGAGATAAGTTTAGTTTGGTACCCACCAGCTTCAGGTCACCAGCAGTTATCTTACCTGCAATCACTGCTAGTGCCATTCACCTCCACAGTCTATTGTTGCTATAACGCTGCCCTCTTCCTGGGGGGGGGGGGGTCTGCAACCTTTTCTGTCCACTGAGCAGATAATAAATAAAATAATTTAAGCCTTATAATGAAGGTGGCAGCCTACTGAGTATAAATGAGCCTATCAACATTAATATTATGTGTAAATAATTGAAATCTTTTAATACATGACCATGCTGCAGTGGACCGTTTATGGTGCTTTGATGCTTTAACATGCATGGCACAAACACTAGAGTCCCACATGTTTGTGCAAATCAAATGAACCTGCTCTGGTAATTAATCAAGCACAGGACAGTGAGATAGCTTTAAAATTTAGACATGTTTTTTAAAATAATGAGCCAGATTCAATTTCAATTTGACTGATGTGCAGATGCAGATCATGCATGGCCAGCAGCACCTCTGCAACCTTCTTTCTTTTTCTTTTTGGGCTTCCATAGCTAGCCATTTATGCATATACATCCATAGTAGCCACATACTAATGTTGAGCAAAATTAAGAGGATAAGGCACCGTTTTCATTTAAATTCAGTGTATTCACTGTTTGTTTTATTTTATTTTATGTCAAAGCCACAGGGAGCCGCTGGAAACAGACCAAAAAGCTGCAGGTGTGTGACCCCGGCCCTACACTGTGGGAAAATGTGCTGATATTTGGCACACCGACTGTTCACTTCACCAAGTTTCATGTCTGCACTAGAGCACTATACGGACTCTAGACTGAAGCCCCATTCAAAGAACTCATTTCCACCACATTGAACTATTTACACTTTTGGGTTTTTAAACATCCCCAGGCTACTTTTTTTAAACCAAATAATCATACAAACTGTCATTTGTTGAGCTCCATATTTATACTACAGCTACGCTAGTATTAACCACAGAACAGTTTATTCCAGCTACCAAAACGTTAAAAGAAATTTAATTTATAACATGCAGGAAAACAAAACCCAGATCATCATATCTATGAGGCTGTAAGCAGTGAAATTCACTCATTTTCTGCTCCTTTAATTAATTGATGAATCAAGAATCACAAGAGTTAATTTTAAGGGTTAATCTTCTTTTGCCCAACTAATCAATAAATAATTACAGCTTGCGGCTCAGAGGGACACCTGTGATCAAAGATGACACGCTGCTGTGCAACGGGACCTTCACAGTAATGCCTAGTTTGCATGAAACACTACAGTTAAATTCTTCTTTTAAATGATGCCTGGTATGAGGCTACATCATGGTCTGCCAGGTGCATGACACAAACAAGTGGCACATCGCGCACGCCGAGCCTCGGTGCAGCTTCCAGGCTGGGGGGGGGTGCAGTGCAGCAGGCTGCAGGCAACAGCCGAAAACGCGCTCACAACTACACGTGCATTACGATCCAACTGCATTGCACAAGAACAGCAGCTTTACTTCCCCATGTCCACACTACAGCGCCTGCCCTACGAGCCACGGCCAAAAGGGAACGATTTTAAAAGTTTCACTTACCCACAGCGAGCTCTCGGGCGTGCTCCAGCCCCCTTGCGCGGTCCGGTCAAACGGATTGAGAGGGCTGTCCCGCTCGGTTTGATTCACTCTCTGCGCAGCCTTTTGTTCCCGCAGACTAACAGCCGGAGCTCCCAGGCGAGCCTCTCTGCTAGGTATGTGGCAGGATCAGCTGCAGACCCGAGATGCGTCCCATGTTTCACACCATCGCTTCCGGAAAGCACTCGCAGACCAGCCTCCACTAGCCTCTTTTTGTTTACAGTGCAGACACGGAGTGAAGACCCCCAGCGGCGGGTGGCACACAGCCCTGCAGCCGACTGCTGCTGCTGCTGCTGCCGCTGCACCACTGCGACGCACACCGCAAACACTTTGAAACACTCTGTCTGCTTTGTAGCACGTCGACAGCACGCCGACCACCCCAACTTTTATTATTCGACGACAAACGAAAGTATGGGTCCTAAGATCCGCCCCGTCCCCGCAGCACGACCAGTCGGTACAAATGGCTATAGGAAACTCTTATACAGCTGGCATGGGTCGGTACTGACTGTGTTTAAATAAAGCAACACAACACGTCATTTATGACCTGTGTTTAGATGGCAGGTTTTATAAGCACAGATGTGGAATCTTCCATAATGATCATCCATTTAAGGCTGGACGGTGTGTTTAGTATAATTAGCGCCTCTACTGGCCATCCTGATTCGTTTCCACAGAAAACAAATTCCAGTGAAGGGTCTGACTAATTGTTGGAGATAAGACAAACAATCAGAGTAACAGTCTAATTACTGACCCGCTGCTGTAGACTACATCTGCATCTTCCTTTCTGCATTGGTGTGAATCAATACTTTCTTTCTGGCTGCTTTTTCACTCATTTGTAGGCTACCTGACTGTTCTCACGCTGCTGTTTGTTCAGCCACTGAACACTGACCTATGAATCATTCAAGCATAAAAAAAAGGCACCAAACTCAAGGGATGGAGCAAATGTATCGACACATAACAGAACACTTAGCAAAAAATAAGTTGTATCTTCTGGCACTTTGTTGCCAGGAACCTGTTGCAAAAGCACAAACTATTTCTGAATCTATGAAAAATGCCTGACTGAGACCATTTCTCACGAGGCTTCAGCAGTTTATAGATGGATCAACTGAAGGACTGGATGTATCTCTCAGGTCCGGTGCTTTTTTTTCTTATTTCTTAAGGACAAGACTTTCAAATTCTGTTCATCTGTTGTAGATAGTTTTCTTTTAGGCCTACCAAGTCTTCTTGTGTCCTCCACTTGTCCAGTTTCCTCAATTTTAATAAAGACACACTAGACAGAGTTCTGAGATATGCCAAGGTTTCAGGAAATAGCTGATTGGGAATCGCCTTGTTGATGCACATATACCCCCCCCCCAGTCCCAAATA
>VUQK01014739.1:0-16978 GCA_015106715.1 Bujurquina vittata
TCCTCTCCTCTCCTCTCCTCTCCTCTCCTCTCCTCTCCTCTCCAAAATGTAGCTAGTTGTTTGTTTGTTTGCTCACCTGTTGGTTGAGGTATGGTCTTGTATGACTTGTTTGTGGCGCTCTCTCCTTTGTTTGTGACTTCAGTGTGGATCAACATATCAACATATCTGGTGGTTCTCCCGTCTGCAAAGAGACCAGACTTCATCATGTTCAGTCTCTTGGAAGACAGGCAGCATGAAACAGTGGAGCCTCCAACCAGCACCCTGAAAACTGTTTGACTAAACAGTGAAGGAATAGTGCAGGAGACTGAGAAAGTGAAAGGCAGAAGCCCTGGAAAGCATGACAGAGAAGTGGAGGGAAATGAAGGTAGTGGGCAGACGGGGAACGACAGCTGAAGCTGAAAATCAGAGCTTAACTGCAGGTTGTTTGAAAGCTGTAAATCTTGAAAATGAAGAGGAAGAAATGTTTGAGGACGGGTCTGTGTGGCAGTTCTCAGATATTGTATCACAGGATGAGCATCAGCACTCAACACCTTTGGAAGACAGGCTGTGGAAGTCACAGACTTTTCCCCTGATGTAGACACATTCATTAATTCTGCTTAGGAGAACAGCGAAGTAAACAAAAAAGATACCGACTAAACGTAGGAAGGAAAAATGGGAGCGCTCCTCTGAAAGCATGTGCATGATAAAATGGCTGAAGCACAGAAGGTCTCTTGGAAGGGTTTCACTGGCCTGTCTTTGTCCTTTCTGTCTGCCCTGTTGAGGATAGGAACTTTAAATATCAATGGAGCAGGGTTAGAGAAAGGCTAGCAGTGCTAACTGAGCTCCGTGGAAATAAAAACACTGATGCGTTATTTCCACAGGAGACACACAGCGCAATAGATAATGAAGCTGAATGGGTGGGAGAAGGCAGTGGCACTAACCGTAGTGCAGGTTCATCAGTCTTATTTTCACAGCACCTTCAGTTAACACATGTTTCAGTATGTGAGGTGGAACGGAGCTGGGCAGGCAGCAGTCAGGGATTCATAAGTGCATATGCTCGTAACTTGGGTGCACAATTCATTCACAAATTAAATGACAGAGACAGTTAAATAGTGGCTCGATGGTAGTGATGGGAGGGGATTGGAAGTGTACCACCCATCCTTCAGCCTCTTCCACCTTGAGCTTTCCTTCTACCCACCATCCATATTAAAGATGGTCTTATAGCTCGTGTAAGGGCTGCCAGGCTCGGCAGAATTTATGTTCATCAAACTTGCAGTAATAGACCAGTTAACGCAGCAATCCCACCCACTGTCTTTTGATCATCATTTGGTGATTGTAGACGCCTCTTTGCTGGCACGCTCTCACCGTTGTCCGCACTGGCACTTTTATTGGCAGCTGACCCATAACAGAGATCTGTCAGGCTTTCTCTGACTTTTGGAGTCACCGAAGACAAAGAAACGAAAGATTTTGACAATCTGCTTTTGCCAACAATACACAGTACACACAATAGCTCCTGAAAAAACAGCTTTGATGAGTTAGAGAGGGAATGTTAGAGGACAGAATGATTAGTGGGATAGATAGTGACAACAGCACTTAGCAGGAGGAAGCCTTTAGGTGGGTTGCTTCATGAAGGTAAATAAAGGTGCTTTAATTAGAACCTTCATCTCTACTGACAAGAAGCAGACGCTCCAACCAGATTTTTCTTTAGGTTGGAGAAAAGGGTTGGGGAATACGAGGATGCACCTCAAGCTTCTAACTTGTGACCCATCAGAAATGAGGAGGCTTGCCATAGACTGTTAATGCAACCTGTTCTGTGCTGAAAGATGCAGCTGTGTGGCTAAGATGCTGCAGGGACTGCCTCGGCTGGGTGAAGCAGAATCCGCTTTGTTGGCGTCCGCTGGCTCTTTTGATGAGATGTGGTCGGTCAGCAGAAGTCGATGGGCTTCCTGCGGAGTTTTACCACAAATTCTGGACTGCGCTGGGGGATGAAGCTGTATGAAGTTTTGCTGTTTAGACAGTTGACCGTGTACATCATTTGGTCAACTGCTGGAAATTACAGTTGAGATGGTTTTGATCACGGTGTAGAAGCCTTTGGTTTCTTAGATTAATTCCTCGATTAGAGAACCTAATCAAGAAAGTTCATTTCTTCTGGGGTGGATTCCTCTGGACTCGGTCTGCTGTTCTGCTCTTACCTGTTTTGAAGGGGGGCCAGGGCCTGATCGACCTTCGTAGCTGCATAGCAGCATTTTGCCTTCAGACTGCACATATCATTAACAACCACGTTGGTTTAAAACAGCATCCATGCTGCTTCGGAGTGTAGAGAGCCTAGCATATCAAGCACCTGTTTCTTGTAGATCTGACTGGCATAGAATTTTCCCTGGCCTCCTCGTTTTAGCAGTCAGTTCTTCACACTTGGAGAACTGTTTCAAAGACCCACACAGACTGTTCTCAGTTGTATGCTAACATTGGCGAGGAGCCTCTACTCCACATCGTTTTATACAGAGCGGGACGCTCAGCTCTGTCAGTGTTCAGAGGTTCCTCGTGGCCTAAGGAAGCTGGTGGGCCTGAGGTCGGCAGGGAGGTGGAAAACTGGCTCAGGAAATTGGGATGAAGTCTCTGTGACTTCTGGAAAAAGTCACGAGTGATCTTCCTGGTCTCTTTAGGGAGCCAGACTCACTCTCCAGTTGATCTTGCTGCTTGACTTTCCATCATTGCCCATTTGTGCTGCAGTGGAGGAGCAGGATGAGGAAGAAGGATCGATATTACCTTTGCAAACACCTGAAATGTGTATAATCAGAAATGTTAGCTGTCTCAGACCAGCTAAGCTTTTTTCTTTGCTGCAGCAGTGGCTCGCTGGTTTAAGGGTCATTTTAGAGACTAAGAAGAGCATCGGGCTCACCAGGAGAAACAAAACGAAGGGGACTGGATCTGCAAATGCTCAACTTGTGCTTGGGGGTCTGATGGCTGCAAGTTTAAAATTTAAATTTGTATCCTCCAAAATGGTGTCTGACATTGAAGAATTTGTTTCTGTTTGGGCAGTCAGTGGTGTCCTGTGCAACATCTGAGTGTGAAATTCAAACAAATCCCATTTATTTTTGTGTACTTCTGCACAAGTTGGACACATGTTAAAGTTTCTTTTCATTTGTCTTGTTGCTAATGAAAAGTTGATAAAGGATTGGTGAAAGGCTAAAAACAAACAAAGAAAACCAGGTCTCCTCTCCGCTACACCCCAAAATCACATCAAAATACAGAAAGCAGAAAAATAGACTTTAAAATTATACGCAGATATTGTTGCACGACTCTTTGGTGAGCTGCTGCAGAACTGTTTGCAACTGCAGAGCTGCACTTGAGTTACTGCAGAGTGAAATGTAATCTGATTCCTGACAGGTGATGTGTTTTACTGTTACATTTGGCTCAATCACAAAAGACTAAAAAGACTGCAAGTCTCCATTATTGCTGTTAAGCAACTGCATAAAGGAGTAAAATCTCAATTGGTGCGTGATTTTAAAGGGAGACTGAATGTCTTCTGTTTTCTCGGTGTATATGCAGGTGGGTAAATGGGAGAACGGTTCCCTGTCCATGAAGTACCATGTGTGGCCTCGCTATGAACTATACGGGGGAGCAGCAACCAGACAGGATGACCACCTGTCCATCGTGACATTGGAGGAGGCTCCGTTCGTCATTGTGGAAGACGTGGATCCGCTCAGTGGGACCTGTATGAGGAACACTGTACCCTGCCGCAAACAGATAAAATCAGTGTGAGGCTCAAATCTCACATATTCCAAATCTGTGTCAGATTCATGCCGAAATGCGTGAGAGTCGAGAGTAAGAATGCATTAAGACACAAAGCCTAATTTACATTGAGTAAAAGGTTAGTTTAGTGTGAGCTTTTACACATATTTTTTGTGCCATCTGCCGCAGTAGCTCACAGATCCACCTACTGCAGAACTGACCAAAGTAGAAATGAAAAGCCTGGCAACTGCCTAAATTTTTCTTGTGAATGATGTTAATTTCCCACGGCAGCTTTGCAGAGCCTGAGGTGGAATCATTTCACACTTCATCGGTGTGACAGTGGCAGCGCCAGAAACACCAAATCACTTTTACAATTAATGATTCATGGCCATCCAGACAGATGTACACTGTTAATTAAATAATTGTCCATCTGTCTTTGCACGCAGCAATCAGACAAAAGAGTCGGGGATCTACATCAAGCGCTGCTGTAAGGGTTTCTGCATTGACATCCTGAAGAAGATTGCCAAGTCAGTCAAATTTACCTACGACCTTTACCTGGTCACCAATGGAAAACATGGCAAGAAGGTCAATGGAACCTGGAACGGCATGGTGGGAGAGGTAAGGAGATGATATGTCTCTCTATGTCTCTTTGTCAGTTCTGTGTGCAATGAAGTAGGTATCACCAGAAAGGAAGTGGAAATCCAAACCGTCTCATAGTCATGCATGTGCAAATTACATGATTGCAGCTGTAATTTTAATCAGGATCACTGTTGAAAAGAAGACGCAAGACTCCCATACAGAACTGAGCAGACATCGGTGGCATCGGTGATGGCACTGATTAAGTAAGGCCTCAGTCACACACACCTAGAGACCAACCAAGTGGCAAACAGCAGTCACAAGGGAAAGATGCGTTCCCCGACCGGTTGCAAGTGGTTGTTGGAAGTTGCTGATGCAGGTGAAATCGGTCGCAGAGTGAGTGCTGCACCAATAACCTGCTTGTAATTTAAAAAGTCTGTTGCAAACTGAATATGGAGATTTTCTGTTTCAAAGTAAAAAGTGTGCCTCAACGGTGCAACCAGCACTTTTTTAAATGTACAACTTTTACTTTATTCAGTTGGCAAGTAGTTTTCTAGTGTTTGCCTCCAAATCGGCATCTGCACTGCTGATTGCAGCCTGCTGTGACAACCTGCTAGCGAACAAAGCAATGGCAAGGTGGTTCTTACAGCTCAATATACCTCTTTTGCAACTAGTTTCATGCTAGCGACTGCCGTCAACCTAACTGATCACCAAATACACTTTTCTCAAGTGACCAGTGGTTGCTGGGGGGGCCGCTCACTGGTCTATAGGTCAACATCAATGGATCTTTAGCAATTAGTTTCACAGCGACCACCAGCAACCACAGCCAGCTAGGAAATGCAGTATTTTGCAGTGAAAAGTGTACTCTACATTGAGTTATGTGCTGTTGGGCTATATTTGGGAGGAGTGCACCCAATCACGTTTTTGTGCAGGTAGGCTCCGCGTAGGACATGGAAACAAGCACAATATGATAAATTAAGCAAAAAGACACAGCATGAAAAGGGGTAGCTGGGATGGAGGTGGGTTACAAAGTGGCTTGCAAATGCAGGAGCAACTTTAGGTGAGCTAAAGCAACTCTATGAAGCCAGTTGGGTGGGTAAGACAGTATCAGCTAAGCCATTAGCTGATGTGGACTGGCACTGAGCTCGGCTCATATCAGCTGATCTACCCAGACAGCAGGCTGAGCTTGGCCTGAAGTAACACAGCACTCACAACCACGGAGGTTACTGCTGTTTAAAAGGTGGCGTTAAGACATTTCAGAGTGTTGGCGAACAGCCACATTGTCATCATGTTAGATAAGAGAAGGGGAATGACTGAAAAGTTTGTTTGTTGGTTGGTGTGCAGAGGTGTTGGCAGGGTCAAAAGCAGATTTTTTGCTTTCAATAATTACACAAATATTAGAAAAAAGAACAGGTGATGTCATTTATGTTTAACTGCTTTGCCCCACCTGTTCAAAAATCAGTCACAATTCAGAGACAGTTTTCCTAAAATTGAGCCACATTGTTTGAAATTCTTAGCAGGGCAAAATAAATTTGCATCAACTGGACACTACAAATCATGCATCCTCTTATTGCATGGGAATAGCAGCAGCTTATTGCTATTATCATGCAGCCAGTGTAATTCTTTCTTCTGACTTGGACTGCGTTAAGATGCTTGGAATTACTGCCAAGACGGAGGTGAAGGTGAAGAAGAGATCAAAAGCGAGACAAAGTTACAGTCTGTGTTCAGCGTCCTGAGCTATATTTAGCTTATATAGGGGCTGCCTGAAGGGTTCATTTCCTCTTTGAAGTGCATTTTCATACCTTGAGTTAAGAGCTTCTCCTTCTGGGTCAAGCTTCCGCCACATGGGCCTGATTCGTATGTCCGATGGGTTACGTGCCTCACCCCAGGTTCAGTTCAGTCAGCTGCAACAGTTCACTTCAGGCTCTAAACATTTCCTAATCGACATTGCTCCTAAGGTAAGGTCGTTGTCAGTTCTCATACTTCAACCTATGAGAGCGAACTGCGCTTGTGCTGTCTGACTTTGGCCATTTGTTAATGAAGGCAAACAGATCAATAGCACCCCAAAGGTCGTGAGGTGACAACACGCTTTTCCAGAGACAACGTAGAAGGACTTTGGCTTCGGCCGACTTTGTGTGGATACTAAAGTTTGAGCAACCTTCAGAAGTAACAGACAAGATGCGCTTATGTGTCTATTTTTTCCAACATGGACACTTCAATTTACATTGGACTCACACATTTAATCTCTTACATAAAGCCATTATAGCCAACCTCTCTTTAGTGGGCACTGAGCTGTGAGTGTGGCCCCCTGTAATAAACTCTATCGCCCCGACTAAAAGCGCGGTAATGTGCCGTCTCCTTCTCACCTCTACAGATGAATGGTCATTAGGAGAATGGAGGGGGGGCCTTTATCTCCCTCTCTTACTCATGCAGACACTAATGTTTCAATAATAGCAGAAAAACATGCAAGAAAGCAGACACAAAGAAGCCTGTTCATTGAGACTGTGCTCAAAGAGAAAGCACTTGTAAGGTCAGATTTACACACTTCTTCCAAAACTGCTGGATCTAACAAAAAAACGACCTGTGTCCTTCCCCACTTGGAGCACGGCCAAAACTCCCGCATATCCCTCTCAGTGGACTCAGATGTGGACCGATGGCGGCACGCGCTTGCACACAGCGTTTCTCCTGAACACTCACAGAGATCACAAATTTGCCACATCTCACAAAGACAAAAGATCAAATAAAAAATAAAATCATTAAATGTGCTGAGAAGGCCTGCATTTTGTCCTAACTCATTTCTGGCAGTTAGTGTCAGATTTCATGGGCTGCATTGACCCCAGTGGGCCTAATCTAAAATATTAGAGGCAATACACTTGATTACATGAATTTTAGCCTCGCTAGCAGAGACACATAAAGACTGGCGCGCACACACACCAGCCAAGACACATAAACACACGCGAGTGCAGCTCCTCGCTCACTCATTCTCAATAACACCCACATGGGTCACTTTCATAACACGGAGAGAACAAGTCGTAGGAGGGAGATGGAGAGCGCGAACGCAGAGAGAGGAAGTGAGTACGCTGCTGCTTGGACTCGTTGTCTTCCCCAGGGAGATGTTCGCACATTAAGGCACGCACACACACAGGCGATCGTACACATTCGTGCTCATATGCCGACAGAATAAGCAAGATTGAAAAATTACAAATGCACACACATGCTGCACACACGTAAACTCCTGCAGATAATGTGCAGAGCAGATGTGTAACGTTCGCCCTGCCTGTAAAGGTCCACTTCACAGGTAGCGAACAAAGGTTCACTCGCTTCTCTTTGTCTTTCTCCCTTTATGACTCACTCTCACACTGAAGCGCATAGTGGAGCTTTGACTCACACTAGTCACACACGCCTTATTAACTCAGAGAGACGGTCCTGTCCCATTTTACCCCTGCGCTGTAGGGCTGTAAAATTTGGGGCTAAATATACTACCTGTGCAGAGGTACAGAAGGGAGGG
The DNA here is from genome assembly GCA_015106715.1 of Bujurquina vittata. Classification (NCBI taxonomy): domain Eukaryota; kingdom Metazoa; phylum Chordata; class Actinopteri; order Cichliformes; family Cichlidae; genus Bujurquina; species Bujurquina vittata. The sequence continues at coordinate 7,796 of VUQK01014739.1, forward strand.
AGGCAGGTAGAGGAAGGCATTGGGGCGGCTATTTCAAGCAGCCATGACCCACTGCGGTAACCCACTTACTCCCTCCGTCTTTCTTCCTCCCCGCTTCCGTCCCCTGGCGACCATCACGAGTGTCCACTCCGAGTGCCGTGTGCGTGGAAAGTGTGTTGTCTCTATCCAGCACGCTCTACCTTTGTCTCTAATGCCTCCATTTTCTTTGTCTCATGTTTCTCGTTCGAATTCTCTGCTCACTTCTTTTTGCATCCGTGTTCTCTTAACCTCATATTAAATTTAATCTCCCTTATTTTCCACAACTCTTTTGGACAGCTAGCAGAGAGTGCGCTATCTGCTGCATGTTTTATACATGTTAATGGAGAAGGAACTACAGTGGAACTACAACTTTTCTCCCTTTCTCAGAACAAAGTTAAACTTGAGGAAGTGCATTGTGGGTTTTTTTGAAAGATTGGTACTTCAACCTCTTCTGCTCTGCGTGGTTACTGAACACGAGGGTAAAGTGAGGCATCTATTCCAGGACAGAAGTTATTGCTGTTGTATTGTTGGGATGGAAATTGGAAGGAGATCAACCATAGTCTGATTCCATTTGAAATAACACAGCAGAGTATCAGGAGTTCAGTCCAGGCATATTTAATTAGGCGTGCTTGGATTAAAGTGTAGTCATCAGGAAGAAGTGAGCAGTTTGACAAAAACACCAAGAATAAGGGCTGCCATCAAGTTTAAAGGGAGAGTTCCCCCAAATCAAAGTGCATGCTGTACAGTTTGTCCATCTAAATTCATTTAATGTGAATTTAAAAAGATTTGGGCTGCACAGGTTTCCGCCTTCTCCGGAATCTAATAGAACTAAATAGCATTTGTGTTGTGCTGCTGAAAGCACCTAAAAATTACATTCTAATACATTTGCAGAAATCATCCTCTCTGTTGCTAAAAAAAAACCCCAAACAAAGGCCACGATCCCCCCTCGTGAGCAGTTCAATTTAGGAACTTTCTTTCTATCAAACTACATGACTCAGCCAAAGAAAGCATCCATGAGGAGAGGCTCGTGCTTGGAGCCATCGCTGCTACATCGCGACAGAAAGTTGCTTTCTGCTGCTTCCTTATTCACGAGGGCTCGGCACCGCAGGTAGCATCACATATTTGGTTTGGCAGATGTTTGTACCGGATGCCATTCCGGACTCACTGCAGAGAAATTCAGCTGATAGCTTTAAAACTGTGCATCTGGGAAAAAAAGACACTACTTATGGCGCTAATGAACTATGATCTACATAACAACAGGATGCAGCACGAGCACGAGATCATGTGATGTAACATTGATCTTAAAATTAGTACGTGTCCTGTCATGGATTATAATCAGAAACGTTTCTGCTAGGAGGCTCGTTATTCATCCATCCTGTGGGCAGAAACAGACAAAAAGAAGAAAGGAATTCAAAGTATCTGCACTGTACCTTTATGATCTTAAATGATAAGGATGCCCACCTTTGTCTCATCCAGATTTGGAAAGAGCACAGAGTCACCCATGAACCGGAGGCTGTGACTTTCTATTTTAATGCTGTTTCATGGCCATAAGCTATCCTATTTTTTAATGTGTTTGTTGCCACAGTACACAAGCGTCTGGAAAAACTGCGCGTGCACTCCATTCGTTACCTTCCGTTGCTTCTATTGGTGATGGCTGTGTGACAGGTGTGTCGGTGAGCAATAGATAATACGTGCACTTTTTCTCTTTCTGTTTTTTCTTTTTTTCACATCTTACCAGGTGGTGTTAAAAAACGCCCACATGGCTGTCGGCTCCTTGACCATCAACGAGGAGAGGTCGGAGGTCATTGACTTTTCCGTCCCCTTTATCGAGACGGGCATCAGCGTCATGGTCTCTCGCAGCAATGGCACCGTGTCGCCCTCGGCCTTCTTAGGTGAGGAGCCGTGGAGTAGAGCTGTAAAAAGTTGGGGGGGGGTGGCAGAGATGGCTCAGACGCTGTTTTGACCCAAAATCTTTATATTTATACATTTTTAATACCTTTTCAGTTTCACTCAAATGCTTTCAAGGATTCTTTGGAATGAAGTTTACTAGCAATTTCTGATTAACTGTCTTTTCATTAGCTTTTCTGACAAACTGAGAGCGAATGACTTTTTATTAGGCTGTTGTTTTTGCCCCCCCCGAAAGTACAACTCAAAGAGATTTAGTGGACTCACCGAGTGATAGGAGCCAAGTTTCAGTGCATTTGCACAATGAACACTGGAGTGCATGATAATATGGCTAACCGCTTTCCTCCCTGTCTCTTTGCCCTCTTATATTTCCCACTCCCACGCCATTTCTCTGATGCTTCCTTCCTCTTCTCAATCTGGCGCACCATATTTGCATATTTCTCTTGCCCTCTCCTCTCTTGCTTCATTTTCTCTTTCTCTCCACCGCCCTCGTTCGTTTTCCCTCTCCCTCGCTCTCTCTCCTAATGTCCCTTGTCTATTCCCCGTCTTCTGCCTCCATGCAACCCCCCACCCCCCCACACAACCCGTTTACTTATCTCTCTCCGTCCATGCTCCCTTCCTCAATCCTTCCTCTCCCTCGTCTCCCTTCATCTTTCTCTCCTCTTCCCTCTCTCGCCCTCCAGAGCCCTTCAGTGCGGATGTGTGGGTGATGATGTTCGTGATGCTGCTGCTGGTGTCAGCAGTGGCTGTGTTTATATTCGAGTACTTCAGCCCTGTGGGCTACAACCGCTGTCTGGCTGACGGCAGAGGTGAGAGGCTTCAACGCACGCACGCACACACACATGCACGCAAGCACACGCACACACACACGCACACACGCACACACATGGACGCGCGCACACACGCATGCACGCACGCACAGACGCACGCACACACACGCACACGCACGCACACACGCGTGCACACACACACGCACTGCCCACACACACGCACGCACACACATGCGCACGCGCGCACACACGCACGCACACACGCACACACATGCACGCGCACGCACGCATGCGCACGCACGCACACACACACACACACGCACGCACGCACAGACACACACACACACACACGCACGCACACCCACACACACACACACACACACACACACGCACGCACACACACACACACACACACACACACACAAGCAGAGTACCTGCTGGGGATTACACTCCCCAATGATGTAGATGTAAATACTTGCAGACACTTTCTCTCCCAGTCTTCCAGCTGAGTTGCCTTTCTTATCGGTCTCTTCTTGCTTAAAATACACCAATAAATAAACCACTAATATATTTTTAAGCTACCAGCGCAGAACATCCACACTGAAAATAGGCTTTTCAAAGCACTTAGTTCATGAGTCAAAATGTTCCTTTTTCCAATCTTAGAAACAGTGTAACAAAAATGACAAACTTTTGTCTGCTCAAGCCGACTTCAACAATTTTCACACACCATGAGCCGTCCATTGTACGTAAATTTTCTAGATTTTCTGTAAAAAAATGTGTTCATAGCGCAGGCAGCAGGTGTAAATAGCTGTTAGACAGGATTCTTGTTGATAGGTTGTGATGATACCGCAGTGACGTTGGTCCAAAAATCCCATGTTTAGCAGAAATGCCAAGCAAAGAAATAGGAGAAAAATACTTTGATAAATGCAGTGCACCCTTCAGGATCAGCAGTTACATCATTTCCTTGTCTATTGCCTGTTTAAGTTTCTGATATTTATTTGTTTCAATTTGTTTTTTGGAACGCGTCAGCACAGACAGCCAAGCTGAAATGTGTGGATATGAGACTGAACACCTCGTAACATTATAACAGTTCTGGCACAAGAATAAAAGTCTGCTTGTGGATTCGTATCACAGGCTACCTTATCTCAGCTGGTGAACTTTATGAATGGGTGTTTAGTGAGATATACTGACTCCAAACTAGCAAATGCAGATACCAGTGCTTCTTGTCTGTAACAAAGTGAGCATTGGCCCGTGTTGCACAAAATGTTTTTTGTTGTTCACAAAAAGTCAAAGAGACGCAGAAACTCTGAAAACACATTGCAGGCCACCTCCACATATAGCCCAGACCAGCTGTCCTCACTGACCCATTGGCTTCATTCTCTCCTTCCTCCTTCACCAGCCTCTCTTTTTATCATTTACTGATGTCTGCAGTGCACGGGTTTTAGCAATCCTGCAGTGCTGCTTACCTCACACCGGACAAGTCATTTGCATGCATTTCCATATTTCCCAAAATCACGCTTTAACTCTGACAGCATGGGGCTAGATTTGTCTTAGATCTCCACAGCTGAAAAGAAAGAAGGAAAAAAAATCAATGTCTCCCACAACTCTCTATCTCTAATATGGCTATATATAGACAATGGTTATCTTTTTTCCATTCCTCTCATCCTTCATCATCTTCTGGAGAAGATGTACTCCTCCCTAAAGCGCTGTTTTTTTGTTTTTTTCTGTGTGCCTTCTTGTTTTATCTGTTTGGGAGTTTGGTATCATGGAGAGTGCAGATCGAAGTTTGGAGTCAGAGGATTTGATGTAATAACATATCAATGGCTCCACTGCACATTTGTAAAATTTCTGCCCCAATTCATTGAAACAACTTTCTTGCGAACTTCACAAAGGAGATTTTTTGCCACAATAAAGACAGTTTGTCCACGAACAAACGCTCCACACAACAATACACACCCACACGACTGCACACAAACACCCTCTCGTTCTCTCTCGCACACTCACACATACCCACACAAATTATGAACCAACTGCTAATCACAGCATAATGGCTGTAATGCAGCAGTCTGTCAGCTCGTAGATGAATTGAACCAACACAGCTCCAAAACAAGTTAGATAAAACAGAAAAAGTCACACATATAGAAGTGGCATCAAACACATGAAACTGCCTTTGCTTGTCATCGTGTAAGGATGTATCATAAAGATATCATAAAACTAGCAACGCAGCTTTATTGGAAAAACATGCTAGTACAAAGGCAGGCGCAATCATGTGAAAAACAAAGTTTCCACAGGAGTGTCAAGCGGCCATTCAAGGAACCACTTCATTTTTCCCCATGAAGGTTGAGTAAGCAAACATTTACTAATTAGGGTGAGTATTTGTCATAAACCAAAGTTATGGATAAATTTCTTCCTCAGAGACATAAAAGGAGGGAAATGTAACCTCAGTTTATTTATGATTCATCCTGAGTGCTAAAATAAACGTGTGTACCAAATTAATATGGAGTTTTCCAGCTGCTGTTGATTTATGTTAATGTTTCACCATCTGACATGACCCTTTAGTGATGCTATCAAAAAAAATAACACAAGCATGGCTAAAAGTGAAAAAGCTACATGTTATGAAAATACATCAATATGTGAAGCTTAAACTACTGCAAGAGGCATTCGATTTTGTTCCTCTAAATAAAATCCCTGCTGAGCCGAAGAATCGGCGGTCCAAATTGCTCATCTGCTCCAGATGTGTTCCATATTCTTTAACCATGACTGTGTTTTAATCCAGAGCCTCACGGTCCATCCTTCACCATTGGTAAGGCCATCTGGTTGCTGTGGGGTCTGGTCTTCAACAACTCTGTGCCTGTGCAGAACCCCAAAGGCACCACCAGTAAGATCATGGTGTCCGTGTGGGCCTTCTTTGCTGTCATCTTTCTGGCCTCTTACACTGCCAACCTGGCCGCTTTCATGATCCAGGAGGAATACGTGGACCAGGTGTCTGGTCTCTCAGACAAAAAGGTAAGGTGGAGGGTCTCTGTTTGATGCTGTGCCACTCGCTCATGCTTACCCTTGACACGTAAAGCCGATTTTTACATGCCTCTGTCTTCGTTCTCTGTCTTTTAGTTCCAGAGTCCCAACGACTTCTCACCTCCGTTTCGTTTTGGCACCGTTCCCAATGGAAGTACAGAGCGAAACATTAGGAACAACTATCCAGAAATGCACTCCTATATGACAAAGTTCCATCAGAGAAACGTCAATGAAGCTCTGCAGAGTCTCAAGTCGGGGTGAGCGTGTTCGCCACAGAGTGGTGCATTTATTTTTGCTTGGAAACCAAATAATGTCAAAATGACAATGACCACATGTGTGGTTGAATTTCAGAAAACTCTTACTGGCAAAATATCTTAAAATATATAACTTTAGATATTGAACGGCGTATTTTGGTGAGTATCATTCATTATAGCGAAACCTGCCTTTTGCTAATTTAAAATTGATTGAATGCAGTTTGCCGTGGTTCTTGATATTTTTAAAGGACTCAAACACACTCAAGAGCAGCTAAATATCACCCTGCAAAGATGAAAAGGTCAAATGATAGTCATTACATGGTAATCATAATGTCTGTCAGGGTAAGATGACTTCAAACGTAATCCAGGCTAAATTCTCTTGTTTGTCTTACTTCACATAAATACATCGCAGCTGAATAAGTCCAATAATAATTTCACTCCCCCTCTTCAGTTTCATCAAGTGCGCCTTTTTCACCAGTTTGTGTGCCAGCTCCAGCCTTTGGCAAACCAAGTGGAAGTCTATTAGACTTATCAGCAGCTTAGAGCTATTTAGCAGGTTAATTGGAATGTTGGAGCTGTGATGTCTGACTCCCAAGTGCTAATTAATTGTAACCTATCTCTCCTCCTCTTTGTCCCTCGCTCTCTTTTTCTCCAGCAAACTGGATGCTTTCATTTACGATGCAGCCGTGCTGAACTACATGGCTGGCAGGGACGAGGGCTGCAAGCTGGTGACCATTGGCAGCGGCTACATCTTTGCCACCACGGGGTACGGCATCGCCATCCAGAAGGAGTCACTGTGGAAGAGACCTGTGGACCTGGCCATCCTGCAGCTCTTTGGAGACGGTGAGGGAGCGAGCTGTTTCCTCCCCTGGTTTATTCCCAGGTGCTCCGCAGAGTAATGCCATCATGCACACAGCTGTGCCGATGCGATGAGTTGTATAATTACTCATAAATGGATCCGATTGACTCAGAGATAAGATCGTATTTTTGTGCCTTAACACAGACATTAGGAGATCAAAACTTCCCCACAACCTTGAAGCAAACGGCAAAGGATACGTATACCCAGCTTATTTTAGTGACTTATTATTTATGATAATATTGTATTCACCAAGTAAACCTTGTTAAGGCAGTAGGACAAGCTGAAGAACAATTAACAGACGATCTCAACCAGTTTATTTTCAGGCAAATTCGGAACTGAATGCACCTGAAAACTTGACGCAGAAAAGCCATTTGTGTGTACCGCTGTGCCGTGCTGAGGGTGTGTCCGATATGAACCAGCAGGTACAGTGACAGACAAGCAGCAGAGAGTTTTTTATTTTTAGGCTTCAGGTACTGCCCTTTGGCACATTCACAGACTTTGCTCCTTCCCCGTTGATGCTTTTTTTCGGCATGTGAAATGCAGCTCACTTGGACTGAGATCACGTGACCGAGGCAGGAAGTTTAGGATGTTCCACGCTTGTCACCGGATAGTTTTAATAAAGGTTCATTTCATTCAGAACTCCTCTGTTTTATTTCTCTCTTAGCCGGAGTTTGGTGGAGCTTAAACTAACAGCCTCTCGGTCCTGGACAGCATTCTTGACTTGCTGTGCTGTTACAGGGGGATTTTCTTTCCATGTGCTCCTCGGTCTACCAGGCCTTTGTTTTTTTCCTGCTCTTTGAGGATGGACCCAACTGTTGATTTTGGCAAACCCGCTACCTTTGGTGTGTCTCTAATAGTTCCTTTTCTTCTGCACTTGTGTGGTTGAGTCTTTGCTCTGCATATTGCCAGACATCTCCCACTCAAGCTAAATGGTAACTCAATTAGCTATGAGCCTCATGTGAGCTCTTTCGTTGCAAAAAAAAAAAGTGCCCATTTCCTTTTAAAGCCCCTGCAATTCTGGCACTCTGTGACAGAAGACCTCTATCTCCCACACAGCTCTTTCTGTATCACTAGTGAGGCACAGAGCCTGAAGACTAAGAAATGTGTAACTGTCTATATACTTACAGTCTGGACTGTATTACTGTGAAATACAGTATTTTCATGAATGTTTGAAATCCCTGCCCTTCACTCATGCAGGAAAAAAGCGCTCTCAGACTGTAAAACTGTGGCGCTCACCCACTCCCATCTGTTCAGGAAAGGATCTTGGAAAGTGAGGATGAAATCAGACTTTCTCCTGCGTGTCTACTTGGCTCTGCAAGTCAAATGTACAGTAATTCCACTCCCACATACTGTATCTCAAATGCAGAGTGAAAACGTAAGACATTAGGAATGCAAGTCAAGCTCCACTGTGGGGAGCCGGTGCTTTATGATCATGTTTGCCATTTACGGGGGACCGGACAAGCTCTCCGGGGTTTGTTCTTTTGAAACACACTTGGTTCCAGCTGTAGCTGCACCATTAATGAGCCTCTGAATGAGCAGGAAATGAAATGTGTTCCAAATGTCCATTTCTATGCTCTTCATCATGCAGAAATTAAAATGTCACCAACAATGGCTACTTGTGAAGTTTATCCACTTTAGCCGTCCTGTTGTGATGAACAGCTCAATTCAGTATGGGAAGTATAATGGAGGTTGTGTGTGTGTGTGTGTGTGTGTGTGTTTAGTTTCATGTGCGTGTGGTGTAGCTAGTTTATTTGGGCATTGTCCAGCGTGTTGTGAGCATCCTGAGCCAAGGGCCCTCAGGGGCCTGCTATAGTGTGTCCCAGTTAGAGGTGCCAACATAGCTCCTGGTATATTTCTAAACCGTGTATGCGTGTGTGTCTGTGTGTTTGCTTGCGCGCACATGTGAATATGGGTCAGCCCTCCAAAAATGAGTGCCTGCCTGTGTGTGTGTGTGTGTGTGTGTGTGTGAGAGAGAGAGAGAGAGAGCTAGGGATATAAAGAGCAGTGTAGAGATTCTGATTATTTATGAGACAAGTTTATTTTTATCAGCCTACATGCAGTTCAGCAGGAGTGTCCTATGTGTTTGTTACTTATTAATGATCAGTTAGGTTAGTTGTAGAATTAACTTAACAATCTGTCAAACTTAGTTGAGAGCAATTTATGTGTGTGCTTGCAAATGTGTACGTGTGCGTGTGTGAATATGGGTCGGCTCGCTGTAACACCCCCGTGTGCCACCGCAACAGCATTAATACAGAAAGCAAGCGGCCCCGTCTGGCCCCCTCTCAGGATTTCAATGTCACTTTGCCACGCCTCGCCATCCACTCCCCTCCTGGTGGCCTAGAAAGTGATCAGACTCACGCGG
>VUQK01014740.1:0-11807 GCA_015106715.1 Bujurquina vittata
TGATGGTGCTTGAGATGAGCCTGGGTCGCCAACAGCAAAAAAGAGCAAACAGCACCTGAAAAAGAGAAAAAAACTGTGTGTGTGTGTGTGTGCGTGCGTGCGTGCGTGTGTGTGTGTGTCTTTGAGAGAGAGAGAGCGAGAGAGAGAGAGAGAGAGAGCTTAAGAAAGAAGCAGACGGAGAGAATATGTGTTGAAATGGGAGATTGAGAAAATTTGAATCTCAGAAGAAAATACATATAAGAAAGCCTCAGACAGACATCTAATGCAAATCCAAGTTTGGTGCTCTCAGGCAACTTTCCCCTCTCAGCTGCCACTTCTTTCCCACACTCTATAATTAATTTCTTCTTGACCAGAGATGGAGCAAGAGAGACAGGCAGTGCAGAGAGCTTCTTAACTCTGCCTCTCACATGTGCATCAATTCTTAAAAAAAAGTATCTCTGCCTCTCCTGTACTCTCCAACCTCCCATCATCCCCACCTTTCTCTCTGCGCTTCACTGCTCCCACGTCCCCAGCTAACAGCTACCCGCCACCCAACCACCCAGCACGCTCTCCCTGCTGTCAGCTCATTTCTGCTTCTCTTAGCATATTCTTATCACAGCAAGACACCAAGTCCTCCTTATAGGCCGCATCTTTAACTCTGAATATGATGAACCTGTTCCTGAAACCTGCAGTCGTTTGGATTCAAACTGTGCCCCAAATACCTGCGTCCGATCCACTCTTGTTCACTGTAACCATGGAAACACTAGATAGTCCTCCTCATCCTCAGTGAAACAGCCTGAACCAGATGCATAGAGAGGAGAGACGAAAGGGAGGGCCTAAGAAAGAAAGAAAGAAAGAAAGAAAGAAAACAAATGGGATGTTTCAAAATTACAAAAAAGTTAAGAAAATTAACTTTTGGAGCCACAGCTCTATTTGGCTTCATTGTTTCTTTTTTTAATGGGCAATCTGAGCATCATTTCTAGGGTAATTATGGGAAAAAATCAGTGCAGTTGTGTTACATAAATAAAACTTACAATTTGGAGTCTGAAAGATTTGATTTTCATGGAGCTGTTTATGACTTTTAATGTGAACAGGGCTGCTGAGACTAAGCTCCGATTTTGTCTGCTGTCCAGCGTGTTCCAGCTAGAAACTATATTTTGAATGAAGCATTGCACTGGTAATTGGCTTTTCACATGATTGGTGCATTTAGTTAAAACAAACAAAAATGATGTGGGAGCAAAAATCAAAGCTCTTACAGCCATTTCCCCCAGACATGGGGTCTAGTCTATATTAAATCCATGTCTGGGAAACTGAGCCTGAGCGTTCAGTGCCATTAAACACGGGCCTGCATTCTCCAGTCTCTTGACAGTGAATAGCAGAAAACACTGACCTTGAATTTGCACTCATGCATAAATATAACTAAAAGCAATTATATGAATAGAATATAAATAACTGTGGATCAAAAGATGTGTGCCACATGGATAGCGTTGCTTGTAGCAACAAACTGCACAGAACCTGCTATTATTAACTGAAGGATTTAACATCATGCCATTGCTTTGCTTTATTGTTACTTGGTGGGTGGCAGGAAAACATCAAAATGGAGACTAATGTCTGTCTCAGCTTTGCAACAGTTGACTAGTTACAGAAACAGGGAACAGTGGACAAGATTTGCTCAAAGATTATCTGATTTTTACAGCTGTAGCAACACAGAGAGCAGTGTTTGAGCCTTCACTTACCTTCATCAAAAAATAAAGGAGTAAAACAAGGCACATAGAACAGAGGCCAATGATCTTTTCTCTTATTGTTGCTGATATTTTGGCTGCGTTATGTCCATAATCTAAAAATTTGGGTCAGTTAGTGAACATGGATACATGCTGTATTTGATCTTAATATTGACTGTATCTCCTAGAGTCCCAGTGGAGAATCGGTCTTCCTTGTTTACAGTGAAACTGCAGCTGGAGGCTCTTTTATTAAACAGTGCAAAGATCCAATACAACACCAACTACATTCGGTAAAGGTTAATATAACTCAAAAGAAAACAGAGCACACAAGTGTATCTGCAGCAAAATGTCAAAACAATTACTGTCAGGTTGCAGAGAGATGAAAATGTGCGTGGTTCCGCAACTTTTGAATCAAAAAGATAGAGAAGAAAAGTTTAAAATTTTACTTTGATCTTTTTTCTCCATTACCATCATTGTACTTTGGATTTTAAACAATGTGACAAAACGTTACACATGTGGACAAACACCAGTCTATAAATGTTGATATATTGTTCCAAAAAAACATTAATGTGCTGCTATAAATGTCCGAGATATCTTCTGTGAAATCTTTACAGGATTTCAGAACCAGACTCATCCAGCCGGGTGGGGCTGATGCTAATGCATCTCAGAGTTGGCCTTCAAGTTCATCTGTGAGTTGATAGATGCCTGCAATGTTTGCAGAACAAGTCTGCACATCAAACTTATAAAATATTTTCTTTATTACCTTCAAACAGGAAAGGGCCTTGTTACACTATAACACTGTCTAGTGTACATTCCTCCTCACTGGAATGAAGCAGTCCAGCTGAATCAATGCACCGTGAACCCAAAAAAATGTGGACAAGTTTTAGTTGCAGGATTTTTTAACCAATTAATTACCTGCTTTTGTTCCTGAACACGATATGCAAAACAACAACATGCAAACAAACAGCTGACTTTTCATAAAACTTGGCCACATTACTCATTAGGGCTTAACTGCTTTTTAATGTGGGTGAAGAGTACTTATTGTGATACTGAGAGCTGATGACAGGTCCAGACTTTAGAAAATTCCTTGACTCTTGGACGTGGTGCCTCTTGAGTGCCTTCTGATGCAAGACTTGAAAATGAAGCTGAACAACACGACTAAACAGAAGAGTGATATCCAAGCACCTCCTGCTCCTGAAAATCTCATTTTGCAGCTAGAAGAACTGCGGGAGAATCGTTTGGGTACTGGTATTGATTATTTTATTTTATTTTTTTTTGTAGTTGAAATCCAATTTTGAAATGCTCATTCGCTGAAATGCTGCTTTTAATGTCAATCTCTCTCTCTCTCCCGGGTAACACAATGATCAGGGGTGCAGTGAATGTCACGCATGCTCAGACGTTATGATTAGTCTCTTCTCTGTGAACAAGCTGAGGAGGAGCGTTAGTGTAGAGAGAGTGATGGGGGGCAGCAGGTTGCTGTAAAACACACGTTTTCCTCTTGCAGAGTGAGTTGAAGTGACCGCAGCCGCCCTTGCGGAAAATTCCGTCTGCTGCAAGAGAAAGAGAAGGGCGGGAGGAAGAAAGAGAAGAACAAATGGCCAAAACGAGGTGATGGGGGAGTTGGAGGTGCTCAGTAAATGACCGAGATTGGCCGAGAGTGAAGTTCAATCCGGTGCTCCGCTGGTTTGAGCGAAAGCAGGTGAGTGGCGATGTTTCTGAAGCTTTAGGATATGGATAACGCGCCTGGTGGGTGCTGATTATAGCCCATTATGGAATAAAGCAGATCGCTAATTGGGAAACATCGATTCAGCTCCCTGGTGCCAATCCTCGAGCGCACGCAGAGTGTGTAAGCGTGTGCGCGCTTCTCCCCATTCAAGAATTGGCCATGGGTCACTGGTCGGGCTGTCATTGTACGGTAGATCGGGATTTTTGGTGCATGTAGAGCAAAATCTGTCCGTGCGTCAGGACCGGGAATCGACCATTCATCCTCGGGGCTGCTGGCGGCGCATGATAATGTATAAGCAGGGACACAGTGTTTCATAGCCTCTAAAAGAGTGGTTGAGTGAATCTAAATGCGGCAGCACAACCCCTCTGTTTTTCACTCTGACTCTGTGTACGTGTGTGTGAGTGTGTGTGCGCGCCGGTGTGTATTTTCAACCTTCTGGCGTCACTGGGGCGCATCATCGATGAGACTAACCTTGAGAAAAGCAGCTCATATAGGCCACAGAGAGTCCATTTAGTTATCACAACACGCATTAACCCTTAATCAAAGACCATAAAGCCTTATCTTTTCACCTCTATGAGTCATATTTTAACTGTATAAACTTTGACAGCTGCATATGCTTCCAGTCTTTTTAGTTACAGTATGAGAGTGCCACCCATTAAGTGATTATTCCATAAATGGTCCATATCAAAGATGCTATTGATTTTAAGCCATTATAAGATAGTTGTGAAATAAAATGTACAAGATGCACCAAGAGGACTGTGTACAGTTTATTTAATTTTGTCAGATGTAACCAGAGGAGCCCTCTCTGTAAATGCAAGCTTAAGTGCTCCCTTTCTCAGATTTTGCAGGTCTTTTAGTGGATCACTTTAATGGCAGTGTAAGGTGTAAAACCAGGTTTTGAGAGTAGCAGCAACAGAAGCAGCAACAGCAGCATTGCAGTGGCGGGCTGCATCACCCAGCACAGTAGATTTAACTGACTGAAAAGACAAAAGGCAGACGTTTATATCCTGATCTCTTTTCGCTCTTTGTGTTTTCACAGAGCAGCTGATCAGGTTTCAGGTAACCTTCAGTAAGCTTGCAAGATGGGAGCTTCTCAAATTTCACCAGAGCAACTTTACGCATGTGACTTTTTACCTCATTCAGCAAACTATGATGCACAGAGTGAAATCGTGCAGTCACAGGTTATCATTTCATTCAGTCCATATTCACGTTTTATTCTGATGACTTAAGATTATTTTTGGACAGGTAGCTGAAAGGATGGTTTACTCACGTCATACAAAATGTTCAGTTTCCTCAAAAATCATCTTTTCCAAAAAAGAGATATGCAACCAGATTTATATTAAATTATTTATGAACAACTGTCATTAACCAGGGAGATGCACACAGCTAAAAAAAAAGTGCAAAGGCCCCATAACCACAAATTAACAAACTGCCCCACTACTACAAACTGCTACCACTAATGATGATGTGAGAAACAATAACGAGCTGCCAAAATGAGCGGCTTAGAGTCTGCCTTTCTTGTTATGTAAAGATAATGAAAGTAAAAGGCTGCTTTTATAACCTTAGGTCACACATGCATGTGTTGTTGTTTGTGTATTTTTATTTTTTTTGGTCATGTGGTTTAGCCTGTGGTAGTTTTCACTTGACATGTCATGGTCAGTTCTGTCATCTGGTGCAGAACTGCTTGGTGGCAGTGTTGGAGTTGTTATCACTTTGGTCTGACAGAAGTTGCTGGAATAATCAACAACTAAACATACAGCATGAAGTTATTTTATTAATTAATTAATCAGTCATCAGTCAGTCAATTAAATAATCACTCAATTGCTAACCCAATCAAAGAATCTATCTATTGTTCATTTTTAATCATGGCCTAATTTCCAAGTTGTAAATTGCAATATGAGAGACAGTGTTCCACATTTCAGAGGCTTAAGCGAACAGACGCTGCAGAAACCTATGACTCTTGTGGCAACTGCAATTTTAATCTGCACGTTGCAAGGAAATATCATTTATGAAATAGGATTATCCTACAACCTGTGTCAACATTGCTCACAAATAATTTTTGTTAAATGGGCTGGTTGAGGCTGAATGAGTAGGTGCAGGTAATAATTAGTCAAGAACCTTACACTGGTCTAATACTTTCTTCAGGAAATGCATCACAATAAAGAGCAATTTTACTTCTATGAACTTTAGGAAAAAAGGCCTTCCATCTCCTGGGAAATAACTGAGCAGTATGCTCACTTTGCTTTTGCATAAATAAAAATTATGTCAAATGAAAGTGCTCCCCCTGCCAAGAAAAAACAGTGGGCTGCTGAGTGTTATTACAACTGGAAATACAGTAGTGGGGTTGTACCATGTAGTACCCACATGGCCATATTGTTCTACCACAGTAACCACATCAGTTAAAAGCCTGTGGGGAATGCCATTAGGCTCATGCAGAGGCCTGGGTTCAAATCTGCCCCGAGGCTATTTACTGATGTCCTCCCCCTGTTTTCTCTCCCCAGCTTTACTGTAGTCTTTGCATTGTCCTCACACAATAAAGACTAAAATAGCCCAAAAACGATGCTTAAAAAAAGTATGTGGGGCTTGAAGAGAAAAGTTAAAGTGAGATGGAAAGATAAAAATGAAGAGAGGCGGGTAGTTAAATGATGATATGAACAAGGATGGACAGTGCTTTGATACCTCTTTTTAACGTTATTCAAATGTCAACGTAATGTTTTTTTCAAATTGATAAATGAGAGCGAGAGAGGGAGGGAGGACAAATGCAAGCGACATAGTGAGGGAAAAGTCATTAGAGAGAGAAAGAGAGGAGACAAATGAGGCAGGAAGCACTTGCTTATGTAACTGTCATTGCCAACATTCTCTAAGCCCTCACGAAGGTCGTGCTATCCAAGAAGATGGAAAATCAATGTAAGGTCATGATGGTTCTGTATAATTCAACTAATATGGCACTGAGACAAAGTATCAGCACAGAGAAAACAATAAAGTTGTGACTGGTCACATGGGTAGAGCTTACGTATGTTCCCTGGCAAACACGCAGGCACACGGGAAGATATGAGTCACTGCTATTATTATCTCGGATATTAAAGATATATGAGATATCAAGCAGAATTCCACAGTGGGATGGAGTGAGGGGGAAAGATGAGAGAGAAGGATGTGTGTGTGTGTGTGTGTGTGTGTCTGTGTAAATTATATATTATGTGTTGAGTTAAAATGTCTCGTTTTTCTTTCAGGTGTCTGTCTTCTCTAAAGTTTCAAAATGGAGTCCACTCACCTCTTGGGTGGGTCTAAGAAGAGAGTAAAGATCCACCCTCACACTGTCACAGCCAAATACGCCACGCATACACCTTATGCCCCCCAGCCTGGAATACACACGCACTTCCCCCAACCTGGAGATGATGGCTACGATGATGCTCCATCTTTTGAGGACTTTGGTTCATTCGTGGAGGAGACTTCAGACAGGAAGCAGCTGACAGAGAGCAGGAAGTGGCCCCTGAGTCTTTTTGGCTCCAGACACAAAGACAAAGATACAGCCCACAAACTTCAAACCATAGGGGGAGGAGAAGGGAGTGAGGGTGGCGCCAAAGCAGCGAAGGGGTCTGGGAAAGGCGTCGGAGAACAGCTAGCCAGTTTTGGTGAGGCTTCTGTGTCTGCATCTCGACTCACCTGGGTGGGGCTGCTCGGTGCGGCGCTGGCACATGGCAGCTTGATTGTTCTGACCCGAATGGCCTCTGAACGCTTCAGCCTCGGCCCTCTGTTTCTACTCTTAATTCGGTCGATTGTACAGCTCCTGTCTGTGGTTGTACCACTGCACAGGGGGGAGAACCCTTTTGGGCCACAGGGCTATCGACTACGTCTGCTCTGTTACGGCATCGCCTACTCTCTCTCCCTTTGTTGCGCCTACTCTTCCTTAACCTTCGTCTCTCCTGGAAATGCTACAACAACCTGGCGCCTGGCAACCACAGCGCTATCAGCAACCCTTGCCTTCCTGCTCTTGGAGGAGAGGCTGGGATTGGCTGATGGGATCACCATAGCTGCAGGGCTGTGTGGTTTGGGGCTTGTGCTACTTCCTGCAGTAGATGAATCCAATTCAGATTCACCAACTGATCCGGCTGTGTTCTGGAGGGGTGCATTTGGATGGTCTCTTTCAGCACTTGCAGGTCTGTGGATGGCCCTGGCGTTGGTTGGGTATCGTTCCCTGAAGGAGAGGGTGGGAGTTGGGACTGCTTTATTCACAGTAAGCTGGACAGGCTGCCTGCTTGCTCCGGCATCTTTGGCGCTGCTACAGGAGGGCTGGTCCTGGCCAATGAGTGCTGACGCCTGGGGGCTGGTCTTAGGCCTCGCAGCCTGCTCTATCATAGCCTTCCTGGGAATGACGCACGCCCTCACCCGACTCCACCCTGCTCTGGTCTCTGCCTCTCAGAGCTTGGAGATACCTATTGCCATGCTTCTGCATCTTGCTGTGCTGCCATTGGCTCCCACTGCGCCCGAAGTCGTGGGGAGCGTGATGGTCGTGCTGAGTGTTGGTTGGCTGGTGGCAATGAAGCTGCTCCCCTCTCGAGGTGGTGGCCGTCGGCAGAGGGAGGAGTATGAGGAGATTCTGGACTCACCCATCAAATAGACACCTCCTCTCACCTTGCAACACTGTCACACTTATCTTTCACGCACTCCGTCAAGAGATTGGTTCCAGTGTACATAAGAGACTTCTAAGTGTTTATTGAAGCTTTATTTTGTATTGTCCTTTTTGCTTTTGGAAAAGTGCCAACATGGTGTTGTCTGTTACAGTGACCAAGTGATGTGATATTAAAATCTCTGATGAATGCAGCACATTCCTGTAGCCACTTGTACTCACTACCACCCCCTTTCCCACATCTGTGTCTGTTTGTGTGTATACACTGGGTTCATTTAACAATCAATGTGATGTCAGTCACTTTTTGCTGCCAACTGAGGTTCGGCCAAAGACTGCTGCCATCTATTTGGCTCTTGGCTGCCAGTGAGACTCAGAAAAAAAAAACAGAATATTGGAGGCATAGAAGAGGGGCAAGATATGTAATCAGAGGAAGACAAATAGGGAAAAACAGAGACAAGATGATGGGATTGGCATACAGATAAGGAGTAGGTGGGTGGGAGGTGGAGGGGTGATGGCAGATGACAAAGCAGAGATGAAAGGGAGGCTGCAGAATGAGAGGAAGTCAGGGTAGAAAACAGGGCTGATGGTGGTTGGTTATTGTGCCGTGTCTGGCCAGCTGGCTGATAAAAACACTGTTTCATGTGTTGGGTACCAGCTATTATGTCTAATAACGATCTGCATGACACAGATCTACCCTGTCACTACTTCTCTGGGTCGTTCCTCCTCTATTTTCCTCATCATTAAGCTCCTGCTTTCCTGTTTTTGTGTCTTTTTCTCTTGACAAAACTTCCATTCACCAAACCCCCCCATCACACCCCGCACAGATGGAGACTTCTAATGAAAACAGGTGCCTCCACACACAGCAGATGAGCATGTCTTTGCACACATGCCAGGTACTGTTGTGAAACAGGTGTAAAGTCTGGACAGGAGATACAACTTCGTCACTCCGCAGCATTGTTAGTTGTGACATCAAAGAAAACAAAAAAGTTGCAAATTTTTTTTAATCTACAGATGGCTGTAGATTTAAAAAGAAACTTGCATGCACACAAACACTTGAGCAAAGGAGTCGGCACCAGAAGACATTTATACTGTGTCTGTGAGCGTTTCACTAGTGAAAATGTTTCTGTGATGTCAGTGTGTTGGCCTCATTAAAATGCTCTTTGTTGCTACAGTTTGCCCGGTGCTTTAGTGTAAGGAAGCACTGTGTGAAAGACCGTATTTTTACCTTCCTGTTGTTCTGTATTTTAATTCTGCACTAGTAGATACCAGAGGAAAACAAAGCATACTTCATATTCTACTACATATTCTACTACATTTATTTGCTTGCTTTAATTACTTGTTACTCTGCAGTCTGTGGTTTTATATGCAAAGCTGATGCCCAATTAAGAGCATTGTGAGACAGTTTAGTTTTACTCTATTAATGATGTATTGCTGGAAAAATTAGCTCCTAAATTATCACCTACAAATACAAATGCTGCTGTTATCACTGATGAGCCCTTCGGATCCATACTGACTAGAAATTTCATATAAATTTAGCTGATACTGAATGTATTTGGTTACTATAATTTTAATTTAAACTGATGTACCTTTACTTTATGATATGCTTATGTTAACATATATGAAATATCCTCCATCTTTATTTTATTTGCCTAATTTCCTCTTTCATTCTAATAAAACGCCTCCAAACAGAAGTACAAGTACATTAAAAAAAAAGAAATTGTGATCTGGGACAAAAACAGACACACAAAACTGTAAAATACACAGAAAGTCTCTCTAGAAACATAAACAGTCGGTCTTTGTGGTTTTTAATAATGAGTACGCATGCATGTTCCATGTGTGCATGAGGCTGAAGGAGACACTGGTTGGCAGTGTAATACTTCTGGCAGAGTTTCACAAATCACAAACACTCTGAGCATCGTAAGTTGTGGCCTCTCTGCATTCAGACACTTTTAAAGCAGTTAATGAGTGGGAGAGACCTGTTATGAATTAAATACAAATCCCAAACCACTGACACACCTTATTGCTGTGGGTATTTGCAGACCTCACCGCAACTACACAAACACCAAGGCGGCAGTGCTAAGTTGTATTTGGCGCATGTACTGATCTAAACAAATGAAAGCGTGGGCATGCGCATGAACACAAATACACAGTTTAAAATTAAGTGACATTGTGTGGGAGGAGGGAGGAAACCTTTCCATGAGGCTGACTCAGTTGTTTAGTTAATTTTTATTCATTATAGCAAACCCACGACATTTATGGCACATTTAAGCTCGTTGACACCAGACACAAACTAGCTTGCATGTAAAAGAGGCTTTTTAAAAAGGCAGAGCATTAGAAAGACAAACAATATGTGCAAAATCATCATCTGCAAACTAGAGTTTTCCAGTCAGTTCTTTTTTATTTATCTTTTCATTTGGGCAATTCATGTGTCTCCTCTGCCCTTTCCCAATGTGCCTACCTGCTCTATCACTTTGTTCAGCTGCCTATGAATCCTCTGCAGCTCTGTTGCTATGGAAACCAGAACAATTTCCACTGAGGGCTCGTCCACTGGCGAGGTCACTTCCTGCTCCTTCAATTCAGATGTGAAGAGCTTCATTCCCAAACCTTCAGGTCTTGCTGTTGGTTGGTGTCTCATCCTGCTGTCAGCGGGTCCAGATGAGATGATTTCTTCAAACCTCTTCAGCCAAGCATCATCCTCATGTTTACTACGCAGGAGCATCTGTAAGGTTGTGTTTAATCTTCTTTCCCTCTCTTCCTCCTCATCTCTGAGATCCACCAAGCCCTTTTGCAGCCGAACACTTGCCTGCTCTGCTTGTACCCTGCATGCCGACTCCAAGCTGTGTGCACACTGCTGGCATGTCCCCTTTGTCAGCTTCTCCACCTGGGTCTTAAGAGACACCATTCTGCCGCAGCACTGCTCCACAGATTCCAGCAGCATGTTTTGCCTCATGTGGGAGTCCTCCAGAGCAATAAAAAGTTTATCCCAGCGAGACAAATCTGCACGGCATGGTGTGGTTGGAGATTCCCCTGCAGACAACCACAAGGCTGCATTAATTATACAATCCCATAGGCAACTTAAAGGTTATATAGCATTAATATAGGCCATACATAACCCGAAAATGAAATCAATTTTATTGTTATAATTCAGCTGGACTTTATAATCAATAGAAGACATAAATAAAGTGAAACAGGTACCATGAAAGAAGGCAAGAAGGTGTTAAAACTGATTTTCTGCTACACATAAAGCAATAATTAGTGTTGTAATGTATTTCACGGTTAGAATATGCTGCCAAACTATAGGGATACTGTGAACTACAAAATCACTTGGGAAAGTTATTCAACACACAAATGCAAGGACCACTGAAGGAAATACATGTGCTACAATCCCAAAATGACATCAGGGGACCTCATTAATTCGGGGGTACAGCAATATAATCTTTGAGGTTTGAAGCTTGAAGAAAAGGGGTACAGAAGAGACTTGCCAGTCCTTCACAGAGTACAGCAGAGGGAGCTTAAACAGTGAAATGTTCAACTCCTTTAGACACTTGAGGCTCAGAGGTTGTTTTTGCATGTACTCTGTTTTCACGTTATTGGTAAGTCTGCTTTATCAGACAGTCTGATATAATCAGGATAGCTAAATGTAAAAATGTGTATTACAATGTAAATGTATAATGCATTATCATAAACTGGAACAAGAAATACTGTGGAACAACTTCGCAAAACTCACCTGCTTACTTTTAGAAATTAGTAAATC
>VUQK01014742.1:7201-17970 GCA_015106715.1 Bujurquina vittata
GTGTGTGTGTGTGTGTGTGTGTGTGTGTGTGTGTGTCTGTGCGTGTGTGTGTGTGTGTGTGCGTGTGTGTGTGTGTGTGCGTGTGTGGAGAGGCTGGTGATGTGGTTGGGTCATTGTAAAACAACTGAGGTCACTGTGTGTCTAGATCAATTGAGGTCATATGCTTCGTAGTTTACTCCATTTGTGTGTGTGTGTGTGTGTGTGTGTGTGTGTGTGTGTGTGTGTGGTCGGGCTGTTTATGTGCGCTTGTTGGTTTTGTTGCGATCTAGATAAGCAGGCGACTCTGTTAGTCTGTGGTTGATGGTTTTTGTGCCTGGAAGCAGTAAAACTGACCAAGTAGGGATGAATGCAAATAGACGCATACACACACTGATCACTTTTGCCCTGCAGCATGTGCACACACACACACACACACACACTTAAAATATAACTGTTGTCATTGCTATAAGCCCTTGTGTCTGCAGTTACAATACAGGATCTCATATACTTCATACAAAGACACAAACACAGATGTTTGAGTTATAATATCATCATAATTTTACACATTAAGATAATCCATAACTTTCCAAATTTGCAGGATTGCTGCACATCAGCAATTCATGGCGATCGCAGACGTTCCTGACAAAGGGGGCCACAGGATAAATCAAAGTCATGAAACATACACCAGGATAAGAAGGCAGAAAAAAAGTAGTGCAACAAAAAATATTTTCATTGTTTTTCCTAATGGCTTTTCTAATCTTTGTCAGATACTCTGTGAGCCACTCACACATGGCAACGCACAGGTTCATTGCAGCAATCTGAAGAGCAAGCTGTTTCTTAAAGGCCTCCTTCAGCCCCTGCACCACAGGTGATCGCCTCACGCCTGCTGTCTTCTTTTGAAAACACATGCTGTCAGTCAGCATGCGTTAATGGGAGGGCTTATGATAATGCACCTATAAATGCTTTTGGTTATTTGCCATTGGTGCTCTGGTTAATGTTGGAAGAATATCAGGAATGGAGAATATGGTCAGAGGCAGAAAGACCCGATGACCAGCTGTTAAACTTCCAAGTACATTTCAAAATGCAAGA
The DNA here is from genome assembly GCA_015106715.1 of Bujurquina vittata. NCBI lineage: Eukaryota > Metazoa > Chordata > Actinopteri > Cichliformes > Cichlidae > Bujurquina > Bujurquina vittata. The sequence goes on from VUQK01014742.1 coordinate 8,270, forward strand.
AGATCCCAGCGCAGACTTTGGGACACAGCACAGTGAATTAAGGCTGTGTAGTAAGCACACATCGGTAACAATGGCCAGAAATTTCCAGGAATAATAGAAGTGGAAAAGATAAAGGCACTTGACAAGAACACAAGTTTAAAGATTGAAGAGTCAAATTTAAGGACACAGGATGCATAATGGAATGCATGGCAGCAAATCAGCACATATATAAATTACAAAAATATTCCCCACGCACCGTACGAGTGGTCTTTGTCCCCTTTGTCACCCTGCTGTTCTGTGCTGGATTGTCTCAGTTTCTCAATTCTATATTAGCCATTTTGTCGGTCTGCTGATGGTACATGCCGTGCAGCGGTAAGTGTGCCCAAACTTTTGACTTTCAGTTTTGTAACCAAAGCACTCATCTGCTCTGTCAATAGATTAAAACTGAATACACAAAAAGTGGTTTTCGTGCAGCAGGAGTAATTGACACACACAGCTACAGGAGACAATGAAGGGCATTTTCTTTTAAGGTGTACTTCTGCAGTTCTGTAAGTGCTGAACATGGTACTGCCTATTGTATTTGTGGCCTGAATAAACACCCATGGGAGTTTCTGTGGGAAATATTGCTGCTGTCCTCAGAGCATGAAGAATTAGTGTTTTGAAATACAAACTCCTCGGAGCTGCGAGGCCTGTGCCAAAGAAAGAATATAATCCCCCACACTAGAGATGAAAAAATCCATGACTGCCTCACACTGAGGCTCTTGTATAGATTACTTGACTATTTTAAGGATTTAATCAGGGGCCGTCAATGCTGCGGTGTCTCTTTTTTCTTGCCTCTGTAGCGTCAAGCTCACTAATCTTTAGATCTCAGGACACACTGCGTCAGGTAGGGACGAGCAAGTGTCAGCTCGCACACAAACACACACAGCAATATGCAGATGCGCTCAACTCCTTGCCCACATGTATGCCTGTATACGTGGGACTCCCTGGGGTAGTGTCAGGGCCCTGACTGATGAAAACACGGCCGCGGCGGTGGTGTCAGTGCCATAAAGCAAAGGCTGCGGAATAGATGAGCTGCCATCCATACCTTCAGTGATGGATTTCACCGTGAACACATTTTAGTTAGTCTGCCCACTGCTCCTTCTTCATCTTCTTCTTCCCTCCCTGCTCGCTTTAACTCTTTAACTTCTGCCTGATTTTTTTGGTCTTTTGGCCTTTTCTGTCGTCCTGTTGCGGTGCGGTGATCCTCTGCCTTCACAATGCTCCGTGCCCTTCAGCCATCTTCAAAGCTGAACGTCTCATGTTTATGGCCTCTACAGAGGAACACATCTGTCCGCTGCCTGTCTGTTTCACTGTTGTTGGTCCTCTCTCTTCTCCGCTCCACTTGTCTGCGCACGTCTGCAGCAAACCCACCTCAGAGTGTCTTTGGTCCATTCAAAATCCTTGAGCGGTGAAAGGGTCACAGCAAGCTCCGGTATCTGAAATACAGCGCCTATGTTTATCGACCAAATGTAGATGAAAACTATCAGGCAGAACATTTTCAGATGTTGACTTTATTTCCATAGTTTTTCCAGGAAGGTCATTTAAGTTTTTGCCATCCAGGAATAAGTGCAGATTCTGCTGTGATTTGCTGCTTGCATATCCCGACCTCACGCTTGTGCTCGAGTCAGACAGACTGCTTAATAACAACAGTCTACATGGACAGATCAGTGTGAAGCTCGATCGTGACTCCCAGTTTTGCAATGGCATTGGGTGCACAACGCATCTGAACGCAATATGCAAAACCCCCTAAACCGTGGGACTATTAATAGAGGGTGAAATATCACAGAGACAGATTATGTTCACACCAGGGAGTCTCAACAGACAATTTTCCTCAGCGATCTTAAGTAGTCCCACTCGACAATGCACAACAACCCCCTCCCCATGTTTTCCAAATAGATGGAGGATCACGGAGGGGAAAGAATTAGAAATGATGTTTTCATTCATGCCAAACCCTTTAACACAAAGTTAATGAGAGGAAGTAAAGTAAACCTTAAACTTTCTTCCTCTTTTGGCTGCTCCTTTCAGGGATCCTCACAGCGGCTCACCTGTCTCCACCTCACCCTACCCCTAACATCCCCTCTGTCACACCAACCCTCTTCCTCTTTTCCTCCTGCCCCGGCAGCTCCATATTCAGACCGGATCCTGGCAAATAACATTCCATTAAGACGAGTTCATCCTCTCTATACAAGCCGGCAGTTTTATCAAGCATTTTAGTGTTAGGTGTGCATCCTCTGAGTCAAACCTGCTAGGCGATACTCATTTTACTTTGGACCACTCACCGTCCCACTTTATTCAAACAGCTTCAGTCAATTTCACTTAAAGTTGTTGTTAATCAGAGTCGTTTGTGAACATTTATTTGTGAAGAGTCGAGCTCCAGTAGTTTTCCAGGTCAGGAGTCGAGCTCCTGACCTTCTGTCATGGTCCTGGTCACAGCCAGATGACGTCAGATTTCCTGCTCTGTCAGCGAAAATTGGCTGGAAAAAGTAATGGCGTAGCCACCCCACCTTTAGCTGTGTTTACACCACTCTCCCTCGACTCCATGCAGCCAGATCTTATTCCACCATCATACCTGTGCAGATGAGGTTACGTCAAAACAAAGAGAGCAATGCCATCATTAGCAAGTGTGCCATCAAAGTGGCTTTGAAGCCAAAAAGGAAACCGTTCCATATTATTGCTTTGAAACACTCATTCATCACAAGTTTCCAAAGACTGCAAAAAAGTTCTTTGCAGAACACCCACCAGTCACAGGCTTTCAATCATCAGTGTAGTCAAGCCAGTTGGAAGAGTCAATCCCACTTATTTGACCGTGAAGGTTTACGATAAATGGGCAGACTTTATGAATAGAGGCTCTATTTAGAGATGGCTCCATAAAACATGCAGCCATCCACGCTTTTATGTTTTGTCGTAAAGCATAAGGTCAGCGCCGTTTGCAGTGCAAAATGGGATTCATTCTCTCTTTTTGCAGGGTGGCAGTTAATCGCATGTGATATAATGTTCATCTATACAGAAAATAGAGCAAGTGGGGCTAGCGTACAACCTCAATCTGGAAACTTTTGTGGTTGACTTTACACAATATGTTTGTGTTGGAGCAAGGTGAAGGTGTATGCTAACAGAAAAGCTATTTGGGGCTCCGTGAGGGCATGAAAGGACGGCTTTATGCATGCACTAATGACCCTATAGTCTCTGCAAGTTTAAACTTTCCCTGTTTAGCTACAAAAGGAGCCGCTACATGACAGCCATACCTATTGTGTCCCCACCTGTGTATGGGCGTTTCAACCACTGCTATTAGTACAGCTGCTTGTCTATATGCAGCAGTGTTTGCTGAGCGCTAAAATAGCTTTAATGACAGTGTGTTTGACACTGTGCTCTCCAAAGCAGCTTTGCTGTCCCTGATGTAATGTCTGTTGTCTGATTTTTAAAAGTCCATAGGCGGTCCAGCAGTGGCAGGGGTGCGGCTGATGGGTTTGTGTGTGTGTGCGTGCGTGCATGCATGCGTGTGTGTGTGTTCTGTCGTTAAAAGACAACACAGCGAGGTGCCAGTTGGCCTGTCTCATCACAAGCTCCAAAATTTGGCTCTTCTCAGGCAAACGGGAGACGAAGCATTTGCAGGCTCTGCCCTGTGAATACAGTACACAATTAAAGGCAGGGGGTGGAACGTGCACATGCACGCATTTTACGTGCCTCTCCCTCGCGCGTGCACATGTACGTGCTCACAAATGTACACTTTTTCCAACCCTCCATATAAGTTCCTAACACATTTTATTTTCAGCATGCAGCAGGGAAATCATAAGGGGGAGAAAACTGTCATTGATGTGTAAATTCACTATGAATAATTCCTATCTCGTCTCACCCAAAAGACCGTCTTGACGTGTGTTCGCTGCTCCTGCTTCCAGCTTATGCCTGACTCTCTCTCTCTCCTTCCCTCCTGTATCCATCCCTCCCAGCATCATTACTTATGAAGCAAAGTAATGGGGGGAACTCTCATTTCAGTGTTTTCTGAGACCGGCTGTCACTGTCCTCCCGTCCTCACTCGTGGACGGGCATGCTGCATAAAGTATCCAGCCATAACGGAACATGAAAGCGGGGTTGTGGCCTACACACTTGCATGGTGTGAAAAACAGGAGAAGTGGAAGAGTCCTCGCCTTGCTCTGCTCTATATTTATAGGCTGAAAACCTGATTTCAGATCAGTCACGCTAGACTTGCAGCAGACACCTACTGCACGCTGGGGGAGGTGGGCAGGCATAGAGACTCTGAGCTTTTTCTAGTTCTTTCTATCTTGAAATGTGAGCATGCTGCATTTTACTTTCTGTCCCCCTCTGCTGTTGCTTTCTCCCTTTGTTTCATCTCCATTTCTTCAATGCTAAAATCTTTTATCTGTTTATGCCGAGTGCAGTTATGCATGTATGTAACCAAACCAGAAGACTTATTTATTTGTTTTACAAAAGAGAATTTAATGCATCTTTTTAATTGATGAAGCAACCTGTTTACTACTTAAATTTGTGTCAGTTTACTGGAGAAAGAAAGATAAAGTTCTTCTTATTATTGGAAATAGGCTGGAGGATTTCTACTGTACTGTACCTTTATGAAGGCTTAGAACAGAAGAAATGCTCTTTGAGAGTAGCTGGAAGAGCCTAATAAGAGACCCGGGGACAAAGGTTTCTAGGGGAGATATGCTCACTTGTTTTCTTGTCAACTCTCATATGCACCCCCTAAAATAACAAGCCATTAGCACGTCAGCTTATCTTAGCATTAAGACTGGGTGCACGTGGGGTAACAAGCAATACTAGCTGGATGAAAAGTAAGAGAGTCTGCTTAACCGCTCGTTTCACCAGTTATGTTGCTGTATTCCATGTAATACTAATACTAGAAAAAAGCGTATACGACAAACTAAATACTGCATACTGGCTACTTGTGTGATGGAGTTCCTTACTAGCAGCACAAGGTGATCGTAATGCTTCTAGCAGCTGTTAACCACCATTAAACATTAAAAATAGAAGAAAAACGTGCTACTAATGCTATGTTCCTTTTTAGCGACGTCACCAGAACTGAATCTTATGGCCCACAATTCTCTCTTGATAGCAAATCCTCCAGAACTGACGAGGGCGACACATGCTTACAAATGTTCTTATCTATCATTACAAGCTGAAGAACAACAGGGATACCTGCAATCACAGGAAAAAACTACACACTGAAGATGGCAACTAGTCAGCTGTCGTGAAGGCTCCGGCCCAGTTCACTGATCAGGCAGTAGGGAAGTACTTTGGGTCGTTATCCTGATAAACACATTACAGATTTTCATGAGACTGCTGGCACTGGTATTGTGAAGTAAATCTTTTCTGTAGCCAACATTATAGAAATGCTAATGTAGCTAACATTTTACCTTTTGCAGCCTGCCACCACCGTTTCAGTGACTCGAAGCTACTTTTTCAGGAAGAAGTTTGTGTTTCAGTACGCTCTAGAATGTTCCCACCCTCACCTGTGGTCACGAGCTTTGGGTAGTGACCGAAAGAATAAGATCACCGAATACAAGCGGCAGAAATGAGTTTCCTTCAACGGGTGGCTGGCCTCTCTCTTAGTGACAGGGTGAGGGAGGGGCTCGGGTAGAGGAGCCAGTTGAGGTGGCTCGGGCATCTGATTAGGGTGCCTCCTGGGCGACTCTTGGGAGAGGTGTTCCGGGCATGTCCCACCAGGAGGAGGCCCCGGGGTAGACCCAGGACACACTGGAGAGTTAAATCTTTCAACTGGCCTGGGAACAGCTTGGGGTCCCCCCGGAGCAGCTGCTGGAGTTGGCTGGGGAAATGGAAGCCTGGGGCTCTCTGCTTAGGCTGCTTCCCCCACAACCCGGCCCCGGATAGACTGGATGGATACATTTTATAATCATTTTGTTTTGGTATCAAATTGAGAATCATGTAATTCTACTGGCGTTCTGCTGGCACTGCGTACTAAATTTCTGGTATCCCTAATTCCTCTTCAGGTGGCGGAACTGGGAACGACATTATTCCAGTAGTAGCAGTCAGAAAAACAGGCTTTGATTTGCTCTCTAGCAAGGTAGAGCCTTCCAGCCGTCACCAGCAATACCTGCTACCGTGCATGGCTTATTTTATTGAGTGAGTCAGAAATCCATTTCATTGGTCAGACAGATTACAAGTTTGACAGCTTTCCTACCACATGCTGTGACCATCTTCAATTGAAAAGTTAGAGTTAGTGTGACTTGTCCAACTTTCTGAAGGGGAAGTTCAACTTGAGGAGGTATTCCAGGTGAAAGATCTGACCGGTAACTCAAGATTTCCAACTTCCCACTTCAAATGGAACACAGCGTAACTACGTATATGAGCGACACCGTGGTGCTGGTTGTACCAACAGCAGGAACCTGTACAGCTAAAGACAACTACAGCTATGTGGAAGTGAAAATGAGTTCCAGTGCGAACAGTTCCAGTTAACCACTCGCAGTCATGTGAGAGCCGACATCCAACAGACTCCACTCGACTGGACTCTACTCGGTTTGGGTCGTTTTGCATTACAATTGAATATCATACTGGCATCAGTGGCATCGACTCAGCTCACGTGGAATCCAGGCTGAGTGGGTACTAAAAAGGTACCTGATACAAGTAGAAACCAAGTAGAGTTGAGGCGAGGCGAGCCGAGAAGGCACTGTGTGCTAGAAAACAGGTAATATATTCCTTGAAATGGAAAGCTACAAACAGGGAGGGGGATTTAGAGGATATTGCATTTTTGACCATAAGTGATCATAATTAATTGGTGCAAGTTCCCCTCACTTCAGTGTGCCCCAATGATAATTTAGCCCTGCCAGCAATATAAAAGATTTTTTTTGCAGTACACACTCAGGTTTGAGTAGTTGCACAGCACACCTTTGGCACTCATCAAAAGACTATTTACTGGCCAAAACACTTGATAAAGAGAATTACTTCCCTGTTTTCCCTCATTTTATTTCACCTTCATGCAGATACTTAAAACCTTTCAAGTCAAACCAAACTGTGTCTCTTTGCCTTTTTTTGTCCTTTGTCCTCCTGTGCTCTTTTTGATGGCACCAGTTAGTCAAGCAGATGTCTTGATCTCTTTTTTCCCCCACCTCATCATTCAGAGAAAAAGCAGGCCAATGTCTTTATGGTTATGTTCCTTTCCTGCTGTGCTTTTAGCCTAATGGATAGACAGCTGTGCTCCCATTTCTATATTTAACCAGCAACCCCACATGATGAAGTTGGTCGCACCCTCTCTCTGCCACATGTAGCTGACCCCTGTGTTACTGTAGCCTCACTGCCCATTATATTTGTATGCCTCTAAAATCTAGCGGTACAATAACAAAATGCCAGAATATATTTTATGTTAAATGGATATACAAATAAGAAAATTACTTTTTAAATCAATGCAGACCAAAACAGGACCAGTTGCATTCGAGCTTCCTAATGAATGGGTGACTGTGCATGTGTGCATGTGTGCATGTGTGCATGTATGCATGTGTGCATGTGTGCATGTGTGCATGTATGCATGTGTGCATGTGTGCATGTGTGCATGTATGCTGAGCTTGTACAAAAACTCTTAAGCTGCTGTCCTTTGTACTATTTTCAGGGTCTTTTATTGCTTAAAAATCAGAATACTTAATGCTGCTTTTTTTAATTTAATCATTTAAGCTAAACATGGAAAACATGGGTTTTGTAAAATTAAGGGTACATTAAATAGATTTAGCGAAAAGCATGTTGATAAGCCTGGCTGGAACTACTTAAAATGCAATATTTAATGTAGCTTTAATCTGCATAAAACCACAATTCTCTTATTAAGTGGATGCGGGAGGTAAAAATAAAAATCCCATCCCATTTCAGCTGTTTTCATCGGTTTGTCCGCCGAGCAGAGAATGGTGACGTAGTTCTCTGCAGCATTTATTAAATCCTCGGGATGACTTTTACACATTAAGAACCATGCAATGACACATCTACGCTTTCTGCCTTTTAATTCATATAATGCATGAATAAAGATGCAAATCCCATTTCCTTCGGATCTGTTTGTAACTCTTGGTGTGTCAGTGATGTCTGTAGATCCAGTGTTTGTATTTGTGACTGTGAGCTCAGGATCGAGGAATAAGTGAAAGCATTAAGGAAGGGATCAGCTAGTGCTGGGTCGTGCCCATCAGATTAGAAAGCTTAGTCCCCTCATCTTTGTGTAATTAATGAGAGACGGAGGACAAGGAGAAGATAAAGACAAAGAGGCAGTGAGGGAAGTATATGCATTTGTAAAGTGATATTAAAAGAAGCAAGTGCACATGCTCAGCAGAGCAGGGATCGTGTGTAATGACAGGGTGCCGAGTGGTCAGTGTATTTGTGTACATGATGGACGACTGTGGAGCGAAGTTCTGAGTCCAGAACCAACAACAGAAAGGGTTGGACTGGACATGTGGCACGTCCTGCAGGGTTCAGGAACTTTATAATGTCAACAGGGATAATAACTGGAGAATGACGACAATATAAAGCCTTCAATGCAGCCGACAAAAATGCACGAGCAGGCAAACACGCACAGCTGGAGCATTTGCAATAACGGGGCAAACACTTGTATCAGTGATTACATTTTAGGAATATGCAAACTTTTCCTACACACAGATGCTAGCACATCGCTCTTTTGTAACACAGAAATATAGCTTTAATGGAAAAGTTGAGTTTGAGTAACAACGAGGGATATGATGTGAGGACAGGTTCTCATTAAAGAGATTAATTGGCAAGGTAAGCCAAGTTTTTTCTATAGCATCATTCAACAACAATTCAAAGTGCCTTACATAAAAGGCCTTAAGAGAAACTATAAAAGAAAAATCGGGCGAAATAAAAAAAGAGTAAAGTCATTTAGAAAATACAGATAATAAAAGAAAAAAGAATGACTCAGGCTGCACAGAAGAATAAAAATTGCGGTCCCGGTTTTAATTGAATAAAAGGCAGTGGTAACTGGAGACGCCATAATTATCCAGTATCCAGTAATGAGAAAAATATGCCACCCTAACATGAAAAATATCCTGTCATACCATCATGAAGGATTTAGCAGAAACTGGAAATTGTTCACACTCAGCCGGGGTCTAAAAAAGAAACACAACAAGCAACCAAGACTAAGACGAAGCACTGAGCGACACTGTTAACTCTTTAAAGCTCTTCAATAATCGATATCGTCTTAAAAATGGGAGTACAGTGCTTTACAGATTTATTAGAGCGCCCCCTAATGTCAGGTTTATGCAACAGCTGCCCTAAATTAACACTGCTGGTAATTACCAAAATCATTTTTCATGCTTCTCTAACGGTTAATTCCCCCATCAGCTCGTTAACCAAAAAGATATTTTGAATGGTAAAATATAACTATTACTGTATACTAATTATAATTTTAGTGTTATGCGTGAGTTCTGCTTCTCGGAGACGTCCAGCGTGTGTTTTTATGACGGCTGGTTTGATACCTTTCTTAAGCACTGGACATATTTTAGCAGCTCCTGATTGCAGGCTGTGCGTTACTCAACTGTGAGCAATATCTGAAGTACCTCACACCCCCCCGGGGGGGCAGCAGCAGGTGACTCTGCCTTTGTTTACGTCTGAACGTTGTTGACATAATTCATGCGAATTTAAACTTAGAAATATGACTCAGTGATGAGGACTGTACTAGCTATATGTGTGTGTGTGTGTGTGTGTGTGGGGGG
>VUQK01014743.1:6516-19931 GCA_015106715.1 Bujurquina vittata
GGAGGAGTCGCTGGGAAAAGCTTCTTAACAGTATGGAAGGAGAAAGGGGGGGGGGGGGTGATTATTTTGATTCCAAAACTTCTAAACAAATGTTTGGTTTCATCTATGAAAAATGCACTGATGCAGAAAGCAATAATATTTGAGGAGTTTACCAGAACAACAGCCTGTAGTAATCTATCAAATGCTTAATTTTCGTAATGACTTTTCCCTAATCATGTAAATCCTCTGCTCTCAGGCACTCAATGTAGATTCAGCACATAAAACAAAATCTACCAGCAGGGAAAGCAATTCTCCATTGACTACTTTGTTTTGTGCATGTTATATTAGCTAAATCCTATCGTAACTCAAGTGCCCCAATACAATGGTGAAGCCCTGTTTTTTTTATCATGTCATGTCTATTTGGTCAGGAACTCCCAACAGTACATGAGATTATTGTAGCTGCCACAAGACAATTACAATAATGCCAAAAGACAATATGCACAAATTAATTCAATTTTAAAATCATAAATATTTGCAGCCTCTAGGCTTTCTCTTTAATTATACCAGTGAATGTACTCAAATATGCAAAATTAAAAATCATTATTTGGTTACATTATGTATAAGCATGTGCATCAGGAGATTACACGTGAACAGAACTTTTATTTGATTTTGACCTTTAAAAAGGAATAAAGATGATCTCTGTTCAAATGTACCTGGGGCAGTTTGGAAGTAAATCGCCTATGATATTGCAAGCTTCTTTTTCCTCAAGGGCAGGACACCGTTTCCCCCCACCAACTGGGATCTGTGTCATGATCCGTGACCGGAGGCGGTAGCCAGGAGATAGGTCGGTGGACCGGCAGGTCTTAGAGCAGGGACTCCACGATGACCATTCAGATGTCTGACAGTCTTTGGGGATCACGCATGCCTGGAAGGTCAGGGGGGATTTGTCCTTGGTACAGAGGCTGCAGGTTGAGGGGAGCACATTATTGGCACATCAAAAAAACTTTTATTTCATGACATGATACCTTTGTGACCTCTTTAGAGTTTGAAAATGCAGTTGTAAGCAAAGTAAAATATAAATAGATGTCAAGTGGGATTTAATTAGATTTGTCGATGGAGAGCTTGGAGACCCTACAAACAAGTGGTTTTGCTGATGAATAAATGACCTTTCCACTCAAGCATTTAAAGCATATACTTCCTATTAACACAGATCTCAAGACATAAAGTCTTTTTTTTTTTGCGCACAAGTGCCACAAAGAGCTGATATGAGATATTAACCAAGTGCATTAGTCTACATGAGTCTAAATTGCTGCTGTTGTTCAGCCAATAATCATGTACTGTAGCTGGCGCATCAGTCCACTGCTGGATACTGTGTGACTCTGACATTTGCTTGATTGCCTTTGAAACAAAGAACAAACAGGAAAAAACAAAACAAAACTCTGACATTTTCCTAACCTTAACCTTATGTAGTTTATTCCCAAATCTTAAAAAATAAAACAGTGATTGACACCAAAAACGAAAAGAAAAAGTGAAATGGGAGTTTAAAAACAATATGCAGTCCTACATGACAGAAACACTGGGTGAAAGTACAGCCAAAGACCTGCGCTGTATGCATTGAGATTTGTTGATATATCAGTAAAAGCTCATATATATGATCCATGCCACCACCACCATATAATGACACCATATAATGAAGTCGTAACCCACTCAACCACCTAGGTGGTGAAGGAAAGCCCGTACAAGCCATGTCCGTAGCCATGATAGCCATACAGTGGCCAATTTAATGGGCTGATAGTAACCACAGCATGTGATTTCTCATGTAATTACAGCTTTTGTTGTTTAATTTGAGAAGCTGGATTAGTCAGGTTATTAAGATACAACATCATTTTTAAACTTTCACTTTGTAATTAGGCTGTAAGAAGAGTGCATGTGGGAAATCTATTTCAAAAGCTACACTCCTCCTTACATAAAAAAAAAGGGGGTGCTAATCTTGCACCGCAAAATAAACTGTTCTTTTCAATCCATGGGACAAATGAACTATAGAGTATAACTTGTGAAAGACAGACGCACAACCTTTAAACCACTATGGCTATGATAATTAAACGCTGTACAGCTTCAGTGCAATATGCTTTACTATAAATAAAGAAAAATAAACAATGTGAAACAATAGAAAGTCGTAATTGAAACAACGTCATTGAAATGTGGTCTCTGAAATGGATTTGAGCAGCCAGCTAATAGTGACACTTTGCACCAAGAAAATGGTACAGTGGCATTTAATCAATGTAATATACATGCAATGATTTTCTCTCTCTATGAAAAAAAAAGTGAGACAGAATGCTGTTTGCGCTTGTGTGTCTGTGCATATGTGTGAAACACATTATGTGTAGGTGTGCATTTGTGTGTACTGCGCATCTTGCTTTGGGTTTGAGTATGTGTAGAAAAATCCATTCTTATCAAATCCAAATACCAAGGTTGGTTCTAACAGCGGGGGGGGGGCAACACTTGACATTTAACACAATAATGCCTCCCTTCCTTGCTGAAATGCTGGTCAAACATTAGCCCTCGCATAATTGAATAAATAACCACCATCAATACAAAGCATTTTATTCCACTGAATACACCTCATGAAAGAGGGTGACCACTGATTAGGCACCTCTCACTGCAAAACAATTGACAGTAGTGTCTATTAGTATTATTTCTGCCTGATAGAAAACAACGTTCAGCCCTATATTTTTTTTAACTCCCCACATGCTTCATGCGCTTTCTTTTAGTATTACTAAACAAGGAAACATTTCCTCTTTGATACAGTGCCCAGAAAAAAAGATGATATAGTACTGTTGCTTTCTTATTTAGGAAACCACAACAGTTATCACACCTTCATATCCAGAAAATTAGAATCAGGGGTTCTATTTGGTGCCAATGATTAGAACCTCCTTAGGTGGTAACAGGTGGAATAAGGCACTTGAGGTAGGTGGTCTGATAAGAGGAAAAAAGGTTGTGGATGCCAGCAAGGAAAGGAAGAAAAAGAAAATTATGTTCATGTGTAGCTGATTTCAAAGAAGTGCCAATATGTCCAGGACTGGCTGCCAAGCAATGTCAGCCCCAGAGCAGACTAGTCAAAAAACAGTTTCTAAAAAAGCCCAAATTTTATTCCAAGGCGCACAGTTTTTGTCAAACTATAAGATAAATGTTTCAAAAAAATGTGACCTACATGGATTTTGCTGTCTGTAACACATATTAGAGCAAAACCTTTTTGTGCCGATGAACCATGGGGAGGAAGGCAAGGATTTTTTTTTTCTTTCAAAAATGTGCTCTGGACAGACAAATGCAACATATAACTTTTTGGCAGTGGTTGAAGTAGATGTGTTTGGAGCAGAACAAAGACAGCTTTAAAATAGCGTAACTTGGAACCAACTGTGAAGCGTGGTGATGGAAATATTATAGATTAGGAATGCTTCACTGTACTGGGCGCCTGAAGATTTGAAGTACAGTGGCTAATCCACCAGGAAAAGTTTCAAAGATCTTACAACTGATGAAATTTTGCATTGAAGAGTTACTTTTACTCACATTAAGCTGATTTCGTATTCTTTGGGTATGACGCAAGCAGCGTTTTTGCTTACCTCAGCATGGCATTCTTGCCGTCGCTTCTCGTGCAGCGTACATGTCGCGTCTGGTATCCCACCTCCAGTTCCCATGATATGGGGTACTTAATGTGTGCATGAGCATGGTGGTGGTGGTTGTGATGGAAATGCTGTGAAGAAGCTAGTGTGTGCAGAGTGACTGTGTTGTTGTCATTGTAGCTAGTGCTGAAGTCAACTGTGGTCCTTCCACTTAATAGGGCATCCTTGTGATGGGGCAATCGGCACTCACTCCAGGCCCCGACTTTAAGGCTGTACTGGTACTCATCCTTCCCAGTTGGGCAGTCAGCATGTCCAGAACAAGTCCTGGTCTCAGTTAGGTTGGGACAGTTTACCCCCCCATACATTTCTGTGGCCAGAACATGTCGAGTCCGATGCTGCAGACCAGCACCGCAGGTTTTGCTGCAACTTGACCAAGAGGTGAAGTCTGAAACCACACAGTCCTGGGGGCAGGGGACTAGGCACGCCTGCTCCACGGGTGGTTTTTGGGAAAAGAATTCACATATCTTTGAGCTAACTGTGGTTCGATTTGAAGTGCGCACACAGTAGACTTTGCGCCTCTGGATCCCATGCTGTGCTGTAACGCACTCAGTCGTCCTCAGCTTGAGCTCATTGGAAAAGAAGGGAACAAGAACACAGCTCCCCCACTCTGACACCTCCCACTCGAAGAGGTCCTGGTGCCAGTCGCAAACCTTAAAGCACTGTCTCTGGCTTTCCGGTTTCTCCTTGTGCTGGCAGTGGGAGTGGTGGGTGGTCCAGCCCTCCACGTGGATGCACCATATTGTCCTCGTCTGAACCCCACCAGAACCACACTCTTCCCCGGTACACTGACCCCACTGGCCTGCAGCAAAGAAAAAACACATGGAGAGGGCATTTTCATTAAAATTTGAAGCTTTAGGGAAAAAATGATTTAAATTGCAGCAATCTGGCAGCTTGCAATCAAGCAGAATTCAAGGCCATTCACTTAACCTCCATGATTGCTTTATTCATGAACTGAGGAAGAAAGGAAGAAAGGAACACAAAGTAATCAAACCAGTGGCAGACATCAATATAAAGAAAATACAAGGTCAGTTTCTCAGTCACAAAGGATTAGATTCATTTTTAGGTTCTTGATCTCAAACTGATCAATATTTTTAGTCGTCAATGGTATGGTTAGGAGTTCACTCAGATATCATGATATGACTTAACAATTTAAATGCGGCTTTATTAGTATTCATTTTATCTCAACCAAGCCTCTTCTTCAACATTGAAAGCATGTGGTTTGCCCAGAGGAGACACTGTACATTGGAGATTATAGGAGAGCTTTCGAACAAAAACTACTGATTAGAGGTATTTACTTTGTGCAACACAACATAGGTTTGAGTTACCGTAATGTGCCAATCAATTAAAAAGTGCAAGCAAAATTTAAGAAAGAAAGTTCTGAGCAATTTTCTCTCACAGAAATTTGTGAAATGACCATGACCTCTTAAGACCACATTAAGGAGTGGTGGGAGATAATGAGTTGGATTTAGGTGTGACAACAATAGAAATAATGCCAATGAAAAGTCATTGAAGACCTTGTCATTATGGACACGCAGATTCTCTGGTTTACACGAAGTAGCTGCCAACAAAAGGCTTACAAAGTTAAAAGTTGAAACATCCTCAGCCAGTTTAGAAATGTCACAGGAGAGCTGAACAACTGTCTCCTTGGAGAGTGCTGCATTTGACTCAAAGCCCTCTAACCCCGCTTCGCCTCTGAAATCTTCATTACAGTCTTCACCTTGAAATGTAATGGCTCACCGAAGTAAAACCCATAACTGGCTTTTTATTTGCATTTTTTTCACTGTGTTTCCACATGTTAACCTTTTGCAAGTTACCTGCACATAAATGTTGATACATCAGTCATTTCATAGTTTTCTCTGAGATCAACCAACTTCTGACGGCTAATTCAGGTGAGACCGAAAAAATCTGTTTTACAAAACTTCAAAGAAAGTGGTGCGTAAACAGCCAGGTTAGGGTAGGGTAGAGGCTATTCCCTTTCGTTACAGCCTATAAACATATCCCAAATGGTAAGGCAATTTGCCTTGGGTTGATTATTTCTTTGTTGCAGCAATGCTGCTTGATAACAAATCTTTCCATTTTAAAGCGCAACACTGCTTAGTATTCATGATTAAAACATGACCACCAAAAAAAGAAATCTGGTGGCAATCAGATCATCCTCATGCTACACGGAGGGACTGGGTGGTGATATAATGAGCTGAACTCATTATGGGAGCAGAAATGGAGAACAGCCTTAACATACTATTTAGCCTAACCAGGTCTGTCTCTCATGAGCATGGGCCCTGTTACAGCGGTCAGTTGGTGTCTGCTCCAATCAGGTCACATTTGACTGATCTGTATAGGACCAATGCCACGGGGCAACTTCAAGCTGGTGTTCCACAAAACCAAGTACACCAGTATTTAGAGTGAGCCCGAGTACCATCTCCAAACTGAAAGCCAAGTTCCATATAATGGGCGATGTCAGAGACAGGCTGTAAAGTCTGAAAAAGCCGGCGCCACGAGAAGAATAGAATGTTTTTATTGTTATTATACAAAACGTACAGTGGGATTGAAGATTTGGAAAGTTTTTCACGAGTGCAACCTACATACGCATCTCTGCTGCTCAACCCACAAATGCATTTTTCCTTAGAAATGTGGCACCATTTAAGGGCAAATAAACGGGCTTTTCCAATGGTATAGGGTTTATTGCCAAGAAGCATTGTAACAACAAAGAAATAATCAACCAAACACAAATTTCCTTTTTTATATACTATTTTAGTTACTACTGTATGCTATTAATTTTTTTGGTATGTGATAGAACATCAATCTTTATTTCAGTGTGATTTACAATCCAAACTTTGAAACATATTGTGAGCAAAAATTGTTTGCTTATGTGTTTGGAGCTTAAGCTATCTGATAAGCCACGTTAATCTACACTCGTATGAAAATGTTTTTCTTGCAATTTAAATTATGCCTGACAACAGCAACTTTTAAAAAAAGTTTTTCATCATATTTCTAGTGATATTTGTTGCTTCTGGGGCATAAAACAGAACCGCAAGTGACTGTCACTACTTTCTAACATTGTTTGTGTAACAAAAAGTTGCTTTAAGTCTCTTTCCAGCAAATGGTGGAAAGTACTTGGAGGTCAGAGAGGGAACACAATTGTAGATATCTTTTTTTTTGTTGCGAAAAATTCACTCAGCTTCAAATTGCAGCTTAAAATCTGCACTCAGTTGAATGGAAGCTGACCTCAGTCTCTATTTCTGGTAGGATGGGAAATAAAAACCTTCCTCTAACCCCAGGTTTATGAATTGGGGAAAAAAAATCATAGTAGAGATATCAGTTCTGACAATAGCATGAACTATATGTCACTTTTTATTGATTGAGTGATTGAGAGCTGTATGCATGTTTGTAAATATGGATGGATGGATTTATTTATACATATAAGAAAACAGCATTTTAAATTAGCTTAAACGTGCTAAGCTTTAAACACAGCTATTTATCATTTGTAGGCAACTGCAGTTTCTTTTAATTGATAAACTTGTTTCACACAATCACGCATGGAGATTTCCGTTCGGATACTCAGGCAAATTGTTTTGCTAGAGTTGCATCAGACTTTGGGATAACGTTATTCTTCTATATCACTCTCATATTTGCATTTAAATATGTGGCAAATATATAGATCAATGTTACCAAAAAGGGTAGTTGATTGTCAGTTTTATAAAATGCAAGGTTTTGAGAACAAAAGTTTAAAAAAAAAATAATCCTAGATATATTTTTTGACCCTTTTGTCCTCATCTTTAAAAGAAATAGGCATAAATCAATTTGCTGATATGATGTGATTATCTTTGTCAGTCACGTTCTTAGTTATTTTGCCACATGCTATGAAAA
Source organism: Bujurquina vittata (assembly GCA_015106715.1). Taxonomy (NCBI): domain Eukaryota; kingdom Metazoa; phylum Chordata; class Actinopteri; order Cichliformes; family Cichlidae; genus Bujurquina; species Bujurquina vittata. The sequence goes on from VUQK01014743.1 coordinate 14,043, forward strand.
AGATAATTTGATTCATTTCTTCTAATTGGAATTAAATTGATGTAATAATGAGATCCTACTGCTTCCTAAATTGCTTTCAAATGACAACCTGCTCGAACTGTTTTATGCCTTTTCATCCCGGAGAAATCTGCCGTTAACACTTTGTTCCCTGGCCCATGTTTAGCATTTCAAAGCACCGTTCTCTGTTTGCGTAAAGCAGAAATAGTCTAAACTACAGATTCTTTTTCACAAATCATAGAAGCACATTGTTGAGTTCTTGCTTTGTGATGTTAATGAGACAATGTAACTAATATATTATGCTTTTTTTTTTGGTCTCATATATTGACATTATCATTACAGACACAGTGTATTAAAATGAAAATGATGCTTATGATGACAAAGCTCAAAACGCACAAATTTGAAGTTGACTGTGATACCATGTTTTCTTTTGTTTCATTTTGTTATTCTCATGTTTTGTTTTCGTACAGTTGATAAGATAAAAGATAAAACAAGGACATCATTTCCTTTTTACATTTGTTGGCAAAAAATACAAAAAACATTTCTTTTATAAAATTAAAAAACAAATGAGATGTTTTCTTGGCCTTGAGTGCCCCATAGTCTTGATTAACTATGTGCTTATTTATGTTTTCTCTGAATTCTTTGTTCTCTTTGCCTTGAAACAGTGCAAAAAAACACAGGCAGGCAAATTCTGAAACAAAGACAGACCAAGTAATTGCTTCAGAATTCGATTAAAAAAGAATGACAGAGTGTTTTAATCTTCCAGAGACCCACTCCCACAACCGCATCACGTATTGGCCATTGTAAATTTAACACAGAGCTCAAAAGACTCACACGGAGCACTTAAACTCAACATATTATGTAACCTTAATTTACAGTGAGATTTTGACGCTGCAAAGATGAATAAATGAATTGCTGATTTCGCTAAAACCCAAATGAAAATGCAAATTGCAACTCTAGGTGGAAATAAACATATAGAGTTTTATATTTTTTTTTTCATGTAAAGAGCTGCAATTACCTTACCATCTTTATCTGGTTTAGTAAACACACAGAGGTTATTAAAGATAATTAAATGTTCTGTGCATATTTTCAGTTTTAAAAAGTTTGTATTGTGTAGCATCAGAGATGGGCCTGGACCGTGTTTGTATATTTTATACCTTTTAATATCAGTTTCTTTTGAGACACACCAGAATGATTGGGGATGGGTGGAGTTTTGTTGGATAAGAGCTGTGATTGCTTCTAAATGTTAAAATGCTACTAACGCCTTTATGTACTAAAGAAAGTGGTGCTGCTGTAGATAGCGCTCAGCAGCAGTCCTGACAAATATCCATAGCTTGACTGATGTTTTTGAAGAAAAAATTTAAATCAAATAAAGGGTACAGTAGCCTATAGTAGCCTGTGTAAACAAAGGATCATTGGAAAATGAACTTGCTATTAGAATATCTTGAGAATTACCTTTAAATTCTTGGGTGGCTGTAGCTCAGGAGGTCACCTCCTGATTGGACGGTCAGAGGTTCAATTCCTGGCTGCTCCAGGCTGCATGCCAAAGTATCCTTGGGCAATATACTGAACCCATAGTTGTTGTGAATGGGTGTGAATGTTAGACATTAAGCACTTAATGTAACTTACTTACACATGGAAGTGAATGTAAACATGCTGTATTAGCGCTTTGAGTAGAAAAGTGCTATAAGAGCTAGTCCATTTACCATTCAGCAGTGAACACAGGGCCAAACACAAAGATAAAGTTCAGATTGGACCATCAGCGCTTTAGTGTGAAGAGATTTGATATGTTTGTTGTCAGTGGGCTATGTCATGGTCTTACCTCGTTCACTCTGTTTGTACACCACTCTGCATTTAATCATTAATCATTAGTCAATATTAATCTCTGGCTCGATTCCACATGTCTTTTGTCCTGTCTCCCTCCCTCATTGCTCCCACCTGGTCGTGGCAGATGGCTGCCCCTCCCTGAGCCTGCTTCTGCCAGAGGTTTCTTCCTGTTAAGAGGTTTTCCTTTCCGCTGTCGCCAAGTGCTTGCTTTGATTGTTGGGTTTTCTCTGTAATTATTGTAGGGTCTTTACCTTACAATAAAAAGTGCCATGAGGCACAGGTTGAAGCTTTTTGTATTTAATGTAATGTAAATGAAAAATTTGCTTAAGCTTTAATTGATACTTCTGTTTTATTGATGTGAAATTGCCAGTAATTGTCAGCCCAGTACTGTTGAGACACTTTGAATGGGTGATATATGTTGTTTTTAGGTTAGAGAAAAAATTAAGAAGATATTAGAATGTGGATACCGGGTTTTAGTTTTTTTTTTTTAATCCTTTTATTTAGTGTAACTCTATACAAATGACTCCTAAAAGGGACTCTTACGCTTCAGTCAAGATTAATAAAGATTTGAATAGTAATTCAAAACTGAGTTTAAAAATGTTCAGGGTCACAAATCGTCCCTTTATTTCCATTCCCTCAGGGGAGCATACAGTCTTTGTGGTCACTACAGGCACTCTTTATGATAAACACTTTCATCAGCATGCCCACCTTTGCTCAGTAGTGCTGTTTTCAAGCTGTGCCAGGGTATGAGTACCTGATTTATGGAGGTGTGATTGGGAGTGATTCTGCTGCAAGGGGAGCCAGCTAACACAAGCACTAGTTCATCTTCTAAGCTCTGAATAATCACTCTCTCGATCTGTCAGCATCAGCATCTGTCAGCCCCTCAGGAGGAACCAGTTGCCCACAGCTCCTCCATTCCCGTTGCACTTAGTTGCCCTGCTTGGGCCTGTGGGGCCTCTGGCACCCATAAAGCTCCTGCTCTATTTACCATTCAGTTTGAAAACTGAATTCGAGTGAAGAGAAAGAGGATGGGCAGACTTCACTACATTATGGGGAAGTGCAGAAATTAAACTTCGCCAGTGTAGTGTGACTGAACACGTATTATCTTTCTCAGCAGCGTTCAGTTAAATCCTTAAGTTAGACAAATGATGGTAAAGCTGTACGATAATAGCAAGTAACACAACAAAAGCAATCTCGACTATGCCCTGAAACCAGACGAATGAGGGAAAGAAGAAGGAAAGAAAAGAGCAGTAGCTGCACTCACTGTTGAATCGCTTGCCTCTCTGATCCATTTAATTACATTTGGTATCACTGATTCACGTCAGTGAAAAACCAAACAAAACAAAAAGAAAGCTGAAGGATGACAGGCCACTGCACTCGCTCTACCAACTTTATTCTGCTGGTATGGGTTTGTTAATGTTAATGTTTTAAACCTACATATTTTTCTGCTAAATTGACACTACTGAAACTGTTTCAATTATATTAGTTTAATACACTAATTATGTATTATTTTAGATAATCAAACACTATACAGGATGGCTTTTTTGTCTTCTCATACTGCTTTCAAGTCTTAGAGATTTTCTTTTTGTCTTCTGGACTCTTTCAAACCTTTATTTGGATAGTAGTATATGAAACATATCCATAATGGCAGTTCTGGACAGGCTTCCCAATTAACGTCCTTCAGAATTTTTATTATTGTCAGTAATTTGATTATGTTTTCTTTCCACACAGCAGCTTTTCGTGCATTTCCTCATGAACATCTAGTGAATTTACTTGGCATCCATTTTCAACTTACAGTATCTCCCTGCATTAAGCTTCACTGTTTGTACACATGCATCCTTTGTCACAACACTTTTAATTAAATACCTATGCCACCGAGCCTAATTATGCGCAAAGCTATCCCCAGTGACACACTTCCATCAGTTGTAATTTATGAGCACTGAGGTTCATATTCAGTTATGACATTAATGTATGCAGAAATTCATCAAATTATCATCAGGCAGTCAATCAATTCCTAGAAGGCCTGAATCAGCTCATTTTTCCCAACACGTTACACAAACACAGCGCACAGTGTTTATGTAGCATGTTAGGAAGGACATTTAGAAAAATATGAGCAAAAAAAGTCATCATCAGGCAAATTAAGTGACAATAATACTGATGAGCCCAAGCTAAAAATAAACTTTGTGGGATGATTAAAAAAAAAAAGAGCTACTTATGAGAGAAGTTTGATCTTCTTGCTTGAATATAAATCATATATTTCCATAAATGCTCAATAAGTGAATGCATTATAGCACTTTTGTTTTGGATTGACAATGAGACACTTAATGTGCTTGCATTGTCTGCAGGCAAAAAGCATCAAATTCAGCTTTTACATGCCAAACTAATGAATTATGTTCCTTGGGGCTGCAGTACTATACATACTGCCCCACTCAGCTTTTGTTATAATTTAGTATTCAGGCCCACAGCATCCATGCCAGACCTACTTGAATGGCTAATCACTATTTAAACGGCCAACAGTACAAACACTAACACACTAACACACGTCGTGCCCACTGAGTGATGTAATCCCCACTTGCGCCAATCTATAAACTAAACAAATAAATAAACACTGTAATAGAATCCCATCTTTCAAAATAAAAAAAAAATCACAAATACCAAAAAAACAAACAAACAAACAATCCACCATATTAGTGTAAAAAGAAACTTTCTTCCATTCAGTATAAACCATAAAGTGTGGACCCCAATGGCCTCTGCTCTGATTTATTTTTTTAAATCCATACTGCTGTAAATCTTGACGATGAAGATTTCTAAGTGAATGATCAATCAGTGGTTTCAGCGTGACTTCTGAGAGTTATCACACTGTGGACAAAGGAGACTTTCCAAAATATACAGCAGATAAACAGCAGTGTAAGGTCCACCTATGAGAAATAATAAGCGCCATAATAAAGCTTTGCCCTTTCTGATAGACTCTATTTCTATTTCCCAGGCTATTTCATTTTTTTAGCTAAAGGAAAACAAACAGTTAGTACTGGGTCAGTACAGAATAGTACCTTGTGTCCTAAGGAAAATAACTTTGCAGAATATCAGCTACAGGTATACGGCTACAAAATGAAATGAGACGGGTCTGCAGTATTTCACATAATGCACTTACTGTACAGTATCTTTGTTTAATTCAAACTAATTACATATAATTATGAAATGACTGCAAAATTGTGTAAAAATCATCGACTTTAAGAAACAGTCAGTCAGCTGATGTGAAACCTTTGCTAACTGCTATCAGAAAAATTGACTACATATGTGGTAGGTCTACCAATGAATATCCAAACTTGATTATATAATCAAATAAAAACAATTGAAAAAAACTAAACAAAAAAAAGCACTTCCCATCCGTTACTGTGTACAATGTGGTGCTTCAGACATCACATGGTTACTGCAGATTTGTCTGCTGCACATTCATGATGTCAATATCTCATTCCACCACAGCCCAAAGGATGTGGATTGTGATCTGGGGACTGTGGAGGCCATTCGAGAACAGTGAGCTCACTGTTATGCTTAAGAAACAAAGTATGAACTTTGTGACATGGAGCATAAAGATGCGTAAAGGGATGGACATGGTTAGCAACGATAGCCAGGTAGGCTGTAGTATTTAAACAGTTGTCATTTAGTTCTAACGGGCCCAAACTGTGCCAAGATAGTATTCCTCAGGTATGACACCAGCAGCAGCTCTGAGATCTACCCAGAGATGCCCAGATTGAACTTCAACAGGTCATCTTGATGATCTCGACATGTCCATTTATACATGTCGATGAGTTGAGTTGTGATTGGTTGATTAATATTTTGCAGTTCTGAAGAGTGTAAAGGGTAAACCTAACAAAGTTAAGTAGTTAAGCCATTCTTCTTTCTGTTGTTTTTCCCTTATATACATGTACCTGTATGATGAAACGCAAATGTAATTTTTCATTTGTGGTGGCCCTAATATATAAAAATGAAAAAATACCCTTGCAACTCTTATTTTCTTCTCTACCAGTGATTTTTTCCCACCATGCCACTGTTTGAGTCACTTTT